>JAODAL010002975.1:0-183048 GCA_025379985.1 Phyllomedusa bahiana
CCTATTTCGTGTTGTGAAAATTATTGAGGCCAATCCCAAAGAAAAGGTGCCGGATCACCAGTAAGTAGTCAGAAGGGGATGCAGCTGCTTCGTGGGTTCCTCCCCACAGTCCACGTAGAGAGGGTTATAATATGTAGGGTATACTGAAAACAAAATTAAATTTTTCCTAGTTTGGCTAAACACAGACCTAAAAACCTATAGAATGTAAGTGGTGGCACCTTGCAGAAAAATATATGCTCTAATATAAGTTTTTTTTAAAACATGTGCGTCTTTAGAACTAGAAAGAAACATACTGACAATTATCAAAAGACTCAGAATTTTAACATCAAAAGCTTTATTATAGGTGACACTTACCATATTATATATATAGGCTGTACAATAAGTAAGCTGAAGACGAGAACGTCAGAACATGTAATAGCTATAAATAAAATGGAGAGATATCCACATCTGCTGAGAGGAAACATCTTATTGAAGTACATCAGGGTAAATTAGATTCTTTCAGTTTTTATGGTATTGAAAAACTGGCCAAACCATACAGAGAAGGAGATAAACTATAAACCAGGAGCCCTTTTGGATCCTGAGCTCAGGTACTTGAGTGATTTGTTATACATTTATTAGCTGGTTGTATTATTGTTGTTTTATATGACATTGGTCTGTATATGGTATAATTATTGGATCATTTCAGGAGTTAACCTACATCAGTCATTGTTTTTACATATACATTTAGGTCCTGATTGGTTACACAAGCTTTTATAATCTGATGGGTTCAGTTTTATCTTTTACATTGTAATCAAGGACCAAGAAAGGTCTGAAAAGCGTCAACGTAATCTTGGTGTTTATCTGTCATGGATTTTTAACAAGATTTAAATAAATGCTTTTATTTTATGATGCTGGATTCCTAAAAGTTTAAAAAGATTGACTCCCGCTTGCAGGTCAACAGCTTTCCAAGCACGGAATTTATTCCAGTCTACACATGCAGAGGCGTAATTTAAAGCTTCGGGGCCCCAGTGCAAAATCCATTAAAGGCCCTCCACCTACCATGTGCCATTTAAAATTAAACAGTATCTAATTATGTGGTAAAAGGAGCCTTTGGGCCCTTTAAGGCCCAGGGCCCATAGCAACCCCCGACCTCTGCACCCCCTATAGCTACACCCCTGCCCCACATGAGATCTATGATAAAGCCAATGGGTGGTAATTTTACATTGCACTCAGTCTATCATTACTATTACCTGGATTTTTTTTTTTTACTATAAATCATATTTGATATTCCATTCTATTGTAGCAATTTTATATATTCAGCTTTTCATCATAGTTTGCCGCTATTGATTGTCAAATAAAATATTTCATTTTTTTAAAAAACTTTCTTTTATCATTCTGTGTTTCATACAGTCCAATGGAAAGAGGAATTGCCTGCAGAACCCTTCTCTCCTGTGTGAATTATCTAATGTGTAACAAGATTTGATTCACCTGTAAAGCTTTTCCACCTTCTGAACACAAATATAGCTTCTCTTCTGTGTAAATAAATTTATGTATAACAAGATTTACCTTTTGTTTAAAACATTTCCCACACTCGGAGCAAGAATATGGCCTCCCCTCCTGTTTTGACGTCTCTCATGTATAACAAGATATGTTTTACTTCTAAAGCTTTTCCCACATTAATCCGCTATCTCTCTGATAATTCTCTTCTCAAACCTTTGCAATTAGGTTTCCGTACTTTACACTCCACAGAAACTGCTCTAGTTAAAGTCTATAATGACCTCCACACTAATAAATCTCAGGGTAATTATCGTCGTTCGGTCTTGCTGGGATTTCTCAATCAGCCAAATTGACACTGTTGATCTCCTATCTTCTCCCCAAGCATGACTCCATCCATTGGCCGCCAGGACACCGCTCTCTCTTGCTTACTCATCCTAATCTCTGAATGCTCCTTCTGTATATTCATTTGCAGGTTATACTTCTTTCACTCTCCACTCTTGCTGTTGGGGTCACTAGGGATCGGTTTTCTTGGTCTTCTCCTCTTCTCAATGTATACAGCCCCCAGTGGCCCAAACATCAGTAGATTTTGGCTTCAGTACCATCTCTACGCTGATGATACATTTATACACCTCTTCCCATGAGATATCACTACCTGCCCGCCTACAAACACCAGTGACTGTCTCGTTCCCACTGTCTATGTCAATCATATCCGCTCTCTATTCAAAACTTATACTACACTTAAAACTGATACCTTCTTTGTTTTTCCCATATCTACTAACCAACCCCCATTGCTATTCTCTGTCAGTGTGTGGAACCACCATAATTTCCTAGGCAGCAGGCCTGCTGCAGTCTTGGGGTTATTCTAGCTCTGATCTGTCCTTCAGCCCATTTATCCAATCCCTGGCCCGGCTCCTTGTCACCTTGCACCTTAAAAACATCTACCAGAATCGTCCCGGTTTTTCTTACGGTGGGAAACAACTAATAATCTTTATTTGTGGCCCTATTCCCTTTCTAGTCTTGATTACTGCAACTCCTTGCTTATCGGTCTCCCACTCTACACCAAACTCTTCCCCTCCTCCAATTGTTATGAAATGAGCGCGCTATAACTGATGCATCTACCCACCTGTGTCAGTCACTGTAGTGGTTGCCCATTCAGTACAGGATACAATACAATTTTCATCACTCTACCCAATTAAATGGCTCTACCACAGTTACTGCACACCCCCTTTCATCTCCTCTATCATCCTCTGTCTTTTCCATCCATACCCGCTCCTCTTCCCGCCTCAGCTTCGGTCTTCAAAAATTAAAGACCACAATCATCTGAACCTCCCATGCCCTTTCTTCAAGAGTCCACCACGTGCTGGACCCATTCTCGGGAAAGGAATCATCCTACCACGTTACCATCAGTCACAATTCCTCGCTTCGCAGAGTTTAAGAGTGTCCTGAAAAATACATCTTCTTAGTAGTTTTTTATGGTAAACCATCCTTCATATTTATGAAACAAGGCTTGAACCATTGAAATTTAGCACTTTTCCCCCTTGTTTCCCAAGCACACCTCGTAGATTGTAAAGATCGCTGCGAGAGGGGCCCATAAACCATGTGTCTCATCTGAAAGTTAGCTTTCACTGTGTAATGTCTGTTTTTTGCCTGTAATATACCTCTACACTGTACTGTTGCTGCAGAATTTTTTGGGCACTATATAATGATTATTATTTTTATTATTATTCTGAATCATGGAATTTGGTCTCTTCTCCTGTCGTGTGAATTGATATCATTGTTTACCAAGACTTGTTTTTAATTGGTAAATGCTTTCCCACATTCGCAACATGAATTGTGCTTACCTCTCGTGTCTAAAAAGTTCTTGATTTCTTGTTAAAACTTTCCCAACTTTATGGGGGATAACATGGAATATGGCTTCTCTACGGTGTGAGTTATCTCATGTGTAACAAGTGATGATTTACTTGGATAAGGCTTTCTTCCACATTCTCTGAACATGAATATGGCCTCTTCGCCTGTGTGAATCTGTACAGTATGACAACGATATGTTTTTACTTCTTAAGTTTTTCCCTAATTATGCACAATGAATAGGGTTCTCTCTCTTGGTGTGTTGAACCATATGATGTTCAATTACATGGAGACTTCCGTTTTTAAAAAATTTCCCACATTTGAACATGAATTAGGGCCTCTCTCCTGTGTGAGTTATCTCATGTCCAAACAGTGACCGATTTACCTGTTAATTACCTTTACCCACCCTCTGAACACAAATACGGCTTCCTCTTCTGTGTGTTTTAATTATGTTTAGTACATTTACTTTTTGTGAAAAATTATTTCCCACATTCTGAGCAAGATATTGCCTTTCGCCTGTGTGACTTCTCTAAGTGTAACAGAGATGGAGTTTCGTCTATGCTTTCCCAAATTCTGGACATGAATATTGGCTTTCTCTCCTCGCGTGATTCTCTCTATGCTTAACAAAACGCTGATTTATAGTAAAACATTTCCCACAGTTCGTTTGATCTCCGTGAACATGATAGCTTTACTCCTGTGTGAATTCTCTCAAGCTCTTATTAAGTCTGATTAGTTGTAAAAACCTTTCCACTCATTCCTGAAACATGTTGCAGCTTCTATTTCTGTGTGTATTCTCTCATGCCTAACCAGATATGATTTACTTTTAAAGCTTTTCCTACATTCTGAACATGAATATGGCTTCTCTCCTGTGTGATTTCTCTCATGTATAGTAAGTTTGTATTTACTCATAAAACCTTTCCCACATTCTGCACATGAATATGGCTTTTCTCCTGTGTGAACTCTCTGAATGTCTCAATCAGGGGGGGCGGGGGACGGGGGGGGGGGGAGGGGGGGGGGGGGGGGGGAAACCTTCTGTTTTAATGCTTTTCCACATCTGAACATTTTATGCGACTTCTCTCTGTGAATTATCCATGTATAACAATTTGGATTCACTTTGAAAGCACTTCCCCCTTCTACACTGGAATGTTTACTCGCTGTGTGAATTCTTCTGTGTGTAGAACGATCTGAGCTTTTTGAAACTGTTTAACAGAGCTGAATCTTTTACCCCCTTTCGGCCTTTACCTTTGGGTAACATCTGTGTGTTGGTCGCAGAAGGTTCCTCATGATTAAGAGTAGTAGAAGATAGATCTGTTTGCGGAAGTCCTGCATGTACATTCATAGAAGTTAGGCTTTCCTTTGAAGAGTTCTGCTTCATCTCTTCCTCCTCTATTTTATCATTTAGAGATAGCATAAAATGTTCTCTGGAATTTGTTGTTGATTTTTCTGTTAAAATTAAAAACAGATTTCATGAGTTTTAATTTTTGTAGTAAACCTCAAACTAGACATGTTTATAACTTTCCTATCAGGATGGTTTCATACACGACTTATTCTGGATATCTGGAATAAAAAAGAAAGAACTTTTACTTCTTCTTCCTACCTGATCCTCTTCATGTACAAAAAACTTCTGAAATAAGGTGTTTAAAGTCCTCTTTAGTGGGCATATGTTTCAAATAAGTACATCAACATCTTTGGAGGAGAATATATGATCAGAAGTTATTTCACCTATTTGTGACTCAGGAGAGGGACCCCATGGTTGTGCTGTGGCTATCTGACTATCTGTACGAGATAGTTATCATGAGGTTCCACAGGGTCAGATCATGCTTGGGTTTTGGGGCCAGGAGTTTCATGAATTTTTTTCTCAGCCTGGGATTGCCACTGAGTTTTAGGAGGCATTGTAGGGTATAGAGAATGCAGTAAAGCTGTTAATCTAAGAGGCGGATCCTGTGTTCTATTCTCCTATATCTGCATGTGTGGAGGAGCTGCTGTCTTGTTTGTTATGTCATTTATTACAAGCCAGGTGATGCAGATCTTCTAGGGAGTGTAATGTAACTGCTTTGTATAATGGTTTAACTCCAGCAGCCACAGACAGCTCCTTATTTGCACTGGGCTTCCCACACAAAGTTCGCTCCTCCTGCTTGAGGTTAGCTGTACTCCAATAGATATATATCGCTGTCCTCACCTGTTGGGAGAATCTCCACCTGAGCTCCATCCAGAACACTCAGCATCTGGATGGTAAGAGGCTGCGATCAGCGGTGCAGACCGCTCTCTCCAAGGCTCCTCTCTGCACAGCAGTACTGAAGCAAGATGGCGCCCACCACATGTCAAGGCTTGGTTGCGCTCCAGAGTCTCAGGGCCACCAGGAAAGTATTCTGAACTCAATTTATAGGTGGAAGATTTTTTTCCAGTGCCTGGGCAGTGCAGAGATGTTCTCTGCTTCTTAGGTGCCAGTGCAGCGGCATGTCTCCCTAGTTTTTGGGAGTTGAGTCCTGGAGCTCACAGTTTATGCTGCCATCTTGATGGACTTCTGCTCCCGCCCCCACTACAGATCACTGAAATGTCGGACTCTCTCACCAGTGCATTGAGTAAGTTTATTTTCCAAAGAGGAATGACGATCTCCCTGTTGGTTGAAATTTGACTATGCAGCAGATTGCTGTGCTCCCTCAAGGAGGTGGGTCTTTATATGTCTTTAAATAGCCGCTTATCCAGACAGACAGCACAAGACCTCAAACATTATTTGAAGATATAGATAAAAATATCTAAACAATTGTGCACACGGTGGCCACCTATGCAATTCCCTTGGGTATAGGAAAGTTCATATGGGGCCTCACTGTGCACAAACTAACACACTAATTGTTTAGTTTGAATGTGTCGTATAAATTTATAGATTCTTTATCTCTCTATTTCTTTTACAAGAAATTTTCCTCATGAGTTGATCCCAAACTATTGGAAGATCTATTGGAAAGTCTGCAGTTATAGAGGCATTTTAGGACCTTAGGAGGGAAAAGTTCTGGACAGGGTTCCCCTTGTCAGGGTAGGTATTCAGGGATTAGAACACTAGGGTATGAATAGTGATGCCTGTGAGGGACCTAATAGGGACAGAAAGTGTCCAATTTTCCTGCCACCACTTGATGCATGTCAGCCCTCCGAAACGTTGCAGGTGTGGAGCAATGAACAAAGAGTGGAAGTGGTCCAAGGAGTCTCAGCTCGCAATAACGACTGTATGGATATGATCTAAATGTACACGCCACACAGCTTCAACGTATGCAATACTGTCAATTGTGGCACAAAATTATCTTGACCAAACAACCATAAACACTGAAGGAAGAGTAAAGTCTTTTAAAACATAACTTTTAGTCAGAATATAATAATAAAAAAGAGACGGTATTAAACAACAAAAATGTCTCTCAAAAAATAGCCAAAAATGATAGAGACAGAAAAACAGGGACCAACGACCATAGAACCTATTATTCCCTATTAATCAATGAAACCCTAGCCTAACGAACACAGGGTGGTCGCCCTGATGAGGGCGTTCCTGTCAGGAACCTTACCCTATGCAAACCCTAAATATCCCTATGGTCCCGTCCCCACATGTTTCGACCGGCCCAAGACATAAAACGCACCGATCACATCAGGGGACTTGTAAGGAAAAAGGCTGACCAAGGGTTAATAAAAATACAGATGGCAACACTTTATAACTAGGCTCATAAGACAACACAACCCAGAAAAGGCATGTTACCTTATATAACTGGGAGATTTTAGTTGCCAAACATCCAAAACAGCAGGAGAAACATGACTTAAAGAGGGTATCTTAATTAGCTGCTTTCCAGCACTTCAATAAGAAGTAGGGGTTAACCAGAAGGTTTCATGCAGCAAGCATTCAGATGAATCCCCTGCTGAGACCGTCTCATCTGAGTGAGGGTATCACAGCGTGGGCTGTGTAATTGGCCTCTCTCAGTTACACAGCCCACGCTGTGATACCCTCACTCGGGTGAGACGGTCTCAGCAGGGGATTCATCTGAATGCTTGCTGCATTAAAGCACAAGAATAATACTGGCCCATGTTTGTAAGCTTTATTAAAGGAAGCAGTTACTTGTTACCTGTGTGCTTGAGGAAGGGGAGAAGCTACCCCCGAAACGTCCACGAGGTGTGTCTAGTCCTGCTCGGTTGTCTCCTGCTCACCTACGTGGGAGCGACATTGCGGACTATGAAACGGCAGACTGCCGCAACTAAGAATTGAGTATAAGTTTTTTATTGTTCTTACTTATGGATATACTGTATTTCACGGTTGAATTTCTTGTTGGAATTTTTTAATAAGAAGATATTAAAGAAAATAATTTTTTACCGGTCTTATCTATATATTGCTGCATGAAACCTTTTGATTAACCCCTACTTCTTATTGAAGTGCCGGAAAGCAGCTAATTAAGATACCCTCTTTAAAGGGGTTTTGCCAGGACGTGCCTTATCTGCTAAGAAGCAAAGGGTAAACGTTAAGAGAGAGAGAGACAAAAGCCAGAGAAACAAAAGCCTTTGCATAAGGGATCGTTTTTGAAATTTTTCACTCAAAAAAAACTAGTGGATTCTGTATACAAAAGAAAAACACCTTTTCTCCACAGAAAGTTTAAAAGCTTTTCATGTTCTCTGTCATCAGAAAAGCGGGGATTTTACTCAGAAAATCACACAAAAAAACCCCCTTTAGGGGAAATTCTGTAAAACAAAAGAAACTTATTTCCCCTGGTGCCTTGAAAGTTTTTTCAGCTCCCTTAAATCAGATAAAATTTGTGCTCTGCGAAAAGCAGCTCTTGTGGGTTTGAAATCAAATAGAACCCTTTTAAGAAACCCAAAGGGGACAGGTAAGGGCAGCCTGTAGCTCCAGACGCAATTTTTGTAATCAAATTATATTTAAAAAGGGGATTAAATCCCCATTTTGGGGGATCCCACGTCAACATTACATTGGGGCAAAACCCCTTTAAGTGTTTTTCCCTTTTCCCTCCTGCTGTTTTGGATTTTTGGGCAACAAAAATCCCCCAGTTTATAAAAGGTAACATCCCTTTTTTGGGTTGTGTTGTCTTAGGGCCCTATTTATAAAGTGTTGCCATCTTATTTTTTTTTAAACCCCTGGTCAGCCTTTTTCCTTACAAGCCCCCTGATATTTTTTGGGCCCGTTTTATGTTTTGGGGGCCGGGGTTTCAAAAACATGTGGGGGGGGGTCCATAGGGATTTTTTGGGTTTTTTTTGGGAAAGGTTTTCCTGAAGGAACGCCCTCATCAGGGCGACCCCCCTGGGTTCGTTAGGTTTGGGGTTTTTCTTTGGATTAATGGGGAAATAATTTTTTTAAATGGTCTTTGGGTCCCTTTTTTTTTCTGTCTCTATTTTTTTTGGCTTTTTTTTTTTAGGGGCCCCCCTTTTTTTGTCGGGGAAAACCCCTCCGCCCCTGGCCCCGCGGGGCACCCGTGGCCCCCCCCCCCCCCGAGCTCCCCCCAGGGTCGGGTCCCGGGGCCGCGGGCCCGCGGGACGACCCGGGGGTCCGCGCCCCCGGGACTCCCCTTGACCACGCTCCTGTGCTGGGGGCCCTCTCCCCGGCCCGGAGGCGGGGTGCCTGGCCCTAAGGCTTGTGGGGCGCTCGTTGGGTTTTTTTTAAGGGGGCCACCCGCCCAGAAAATTTGGCTAATTCCCAGGCGTTTTCCCCAAAATTAAAGGGTTTAAACGTCCCACAATAAACCCCTTTGCTGGATCTATGTTGCCTCGTGCCTTAGTTTAAAGGGGTTGTCCAAAAAGGGGTTTTTCCCCCGCCCTTCCGTGTACCGGGGACCTCTCGCTGGGTTTTCCCTCGACCCCCCCCCAAAACCTCGCTCCCTTCCCCCTGACCTTCCTCCCCTGCCCCAGGGACCTCAAACCCATTCCCGCCTCCCTGACCTTTGCCTGCCCACGACTAGATTCTCGGACTTCACTCGTCCCACGCTGAAACCTGGGGCCGCCATCTAAAAGAAATTTTAAACGTCGGGGGGCCCGCCCCGGTTTAGCCTCACGCCGGCAAGAAATCCCCCTTTGGGGCCCGGGCTCGGGTTTAAAAAAACCGGGGGTTTACTTAGTTTTCCGTTCCCTGGGGGTGGTTTTAGCTATCACCCGTTTGCGGTGGTCCGGGAGGGAAAAACCCCCCCAACAGCCGTTACACTTTTGTTGTTTAATACTGTCTCTTTTTTATTATTAGATTTTGACTCAAAGTTATGTTTTAAAAGACTTTTCTCTTCCTTCATATTTTGGAAAATGACCCAAAGAGGGGAGGTCTTTATCCCAAAACCACGGGTTTTATCTTAACAAATTTTTTTTTAAAATAATTGTGTAACAAAAGATTGATTGTTTATATTAAACTGGCCTCTATAAGAGAGAATTTCAATGGAGTTAAGCACTCATTGATAAGCACTTTACGGCATTGTAGAAGGGTCAGAGGGACCGTCTTAGATGGGAGGTTTTTTCCCTGAGGTGGGGGCCTTTGGGTGATATAAAAAAAAACATTAACTTGATGCCAGCAACGTTTTTTTGCTGCTGGGGCATTTTTCTTGGGGTGGGGAGTCCGGGTGGGGTTTTTTTTATAGAGGGGCCCCAAAAAGAGTCTGGGTGGGACGGAAGCTCTAATACCCCCACCCAGGTCTTACCGGCCAAATAAAAGGCAGCTGGTGCAGGGGAAATCAGGAGGTGTGCTTCTGGAAAACCCGCAAAACCCGAAGCTGTGGGCTGCCAAACTGTAAGGGGTTTTGTAAAGGGCCGAAAGGGGTGTTGGTGAGATATTTACTGGGGCATTTGGGATTCCTGAAGGAAGGACCCTTTTTTGTTATTTTCTGTTTTTTTGTGAAGATAAGCTGAGTTTCTGTTTTTTAACCCTTTGGGCTTAAAAAAAAAACCCCCATCTTGGGGCTGGGGCCCAGGGTGTGATGGCCCGGACGCCCCTATGTGAGAGCTCCGTGATACCCCAGCTAACCCACACAAAAAAAAACCAAAGGACTGCCTGCTTTTCTTCACCGGAGAGGGGAGGGAAAACTCCGGTTACCCTCCGGGGGCAGAGGAACCCCTGGGTGAGCCCTGAGTTTCCGCACAGAGAAATGGGACCTGCGCGACCTAGCAGCGTGGGAACGGGGAAATAAGCCCTTTAGAAAGAACTAACCTCACTGCACCTCGGTGCGAACAAAAAAGCAGCCCGCCAACCCCCAGCCTTCCGGGCCCGGTCAGTTTTTCCCCAAACCCCAGGCCGGTTTAGTCAAAATCCACCCCTGGCCCCCCCGGGATTGTGGAGGAGGGAAGGAACAGGCACCCCCCTTTTACTGCGGCCCCAAAATCATCTCCTCTCGCTTTTCCTAACTCACCGATTTTCCAAAACGGTCTCCGGTCCAACAAAAGGGTTTCCCAAAAAAAGGTTTCCAGTAGGACCGTTTTCCCCTTCGGCCCCCTCAGTAACCTGAAACATTTGGGGACATTTCGAGGACCACCCAGTGGTGTTTTCAGCTCACAGCTCCCCCTGTTGTGCAGCCCCCCCCCAAACTTCGCAGCTTTTGATAGCACCCCGTCCTTAAAAACCCCCAAAGGCTGCCTCTTTTTGTTTAATTCCTGAAATTTCAGCATACAACTACTGCCAAACTAGGGGGGGGCTTTTGGGTGTTATTGCACTCAAAAAATCATACAGAGGGGGCCAAAGCCCCTTTCATATACCCATTCTGGGGGATTTCTAAGGCCCTTTGAATCATAACTAAATAACCCTTTCCCCTGAAGCTTTACATTCTTTAAAACAATTGGCAATCGGTTTTAGTTTTGAGGGGATTTCGTTGGCTATCGAGATCGATCGATTGGGTGGCCCCCTTTCGATTTAAAGGTTTTTTTGATAGTGAGCATCGATTATGCGGGGGATGACCATTAAAAATCTATGGGGGAAGGGGGGGCAACAAAACCTTCATTAAAACACCCAAAAAAAAGGCTGGGGGGAAAACTGAAATTTAAAATCCACAAAAATTTAAATGGATTTCATTCTTTCATTTAGGGCCCAAAACACTTAGGTTATAAAAGTCACAGAAAAAAAGTCACAGACCTTTTATTTTCCCTGTTTGTCCAAACGGGCCTGACCCTTAAACCGCACCCACCCCCCAAATTAAAAAAAGTGCCGAAGGCAGTATGTTTAAAAACCATCATTTTTATTTAAACTGGACTTTGGGAATTTTCCCCCGCCCGGGGAAGCAGTTTGGGGGCCCCCAAACCTGCATGACCCCACATTTAAAAAGTCCCGGGAAAAAAGGAGGTTTTAAAACCCCCCCATTTTAGTTTCACTGGACACTTAATTACCTGCCCGGGGCCACGATGCCCCCGGGCCGGGGGTTAAGGGGGTGCGGTGGGAAAGCCCAGGGGGGCGCCCGTCATCTATTAACAGCGGGTTTTTAAAATCCCCCTTGATGACGCAGAAAAACAAAAAACTGTTTTGCTGAAGCAAGGGGTGCGGAAGGGGAAAGTATGAAAACCCACCCCTTCCCTCTGTAAAACGGGTAATTCCGGGGTAGCGTTTTTCCCCCCTCCGTTTTGAGTGTGGCCAATTGAGATTAAAGGGGAAATTTACTGGGGGGTTTAACGCTACTGTTAACCCAGGTGCCCTTTATCTTGGCATTTTTTTTCCCTCATTTTAATCATCGTGGGGGGGAAAATTTGGTTCTGTACTTTTTTCCCTTTTGGTTCCGTTTTCCATACTCCCTGTCCTCTAAAAAATCCTAAAACGGTTTAAAATTTTTCCCTTTGTACCCCCCTTGTAAATTCAGGGAATTTTTTTAACCCAATTTTTGGGGACATGCAATTTTTTTTAGATTTTAATTTTTAGAAAACACTTTTTTAAAATGGGATGGAATCCCACCATGTTTTTGTTTCTCTTTTTTTCTTGTATTAAATGGGTTGTCTCAATACGGGGTTTTGCTAGTTTATTTTTTAAAGATCTTGCAAAAACAAGTCTTTTTGAAATTTATGGGGCCCCATTAAAGTGTCCTACCTATTCCTGTTTCGGGACAGCACCTTCCCCCTTGACCCAAACTTTTGGGAAATTGTAAAGGGAACAAAAATGTCTGTTAGAAAAAAATTTTTTTAAAATAGGCCTGTAGTTTTGTTGCATTCACAGCAAAATGCCCCCAAAAATTCAAAAAAGGGCCCCCCTTACCCCTTTTTTGGTTTCAATTGTGAAAAAAACAAATGTTTTTAAAGAAAAAAAATTTTTTTTTATAATAGGCCCCTGTATTTATTGCTGCATTTAAAAGCACCCAAGCCCCAAAAAATTATAAAATGACCCTTTCAGCCATTTTAAAAATTGTGAGGGAAAAAAGAAGAAAATTTCCAAAAACTTTTTGGAAACCCCAAAACCCAAATTTTTTGTTCCAAAAAAAAGGGGAAACCCATTAAAAATTTTTATGGGCCTTTATATTTCCACAGCAACATGCCCCCAAAAAAAATTATTTTTTATAAACTTCTCAGCCACTTTTTTAAAAATTGTGGGGAGAAAATTGTAAATTAAAAGTCACATTTCTTTTCCCAAAAGGACCTTGTTTAAATTGTTTTGTATCTCACAGAAAACAGGGACCCCCAAAACGATTGACAATGGGAAAACTTCTTTAAAGAAAAAGGGGGTAAAGGTTTTCGGTTTTGTCATGAAACTTGTGTCTTTTACAGTCCCCTCCCCAGAAAAAACCAGAAAAAAGGGAAACTGTTGGGAAAAGAGAATAAAAATTGCATAAGAAATGTTCATTTTAAAAAAAAGTTTTCAAGAGGCCATTTTGTTTAAAGGGAATGTGAAGTAGACGGGAAACTAAACGGTGACCTCGGCAATTGGGGCCAAAAAATTCATCGGACCCATGTGTTTATTTTTTGTTGAAAGTAAAACGATCCCTTTTTATCTGTGGAAACCGGATGGGGTTTTTTCTGTAATGACTCCCATTTGTGCTAAAGGTCCGGGCAATATGACCCCCTGGCTGCGGGGCCCAGGAAACACCTTTGGCGGACGACCCAGCTCGGGCCTTTCGTCCATTTTGGTCCCCAAAAGCATTGGGCCCGGGGAACACATGAAAAAAACATCGGGTTTTGGGAAGCGCAGATAGTCGGGGGCCCCTGATCTTAAGCTGTTCTCTGTGTGTTGGATTTGGGGCCCTGCAATTGCATGCGTTGGTGAGGTGGTAAACAAAGTTTTCCAGAGGTCACCCATTAGGCTTCTGCCACCTTGCCTGCTGCTCCCGCTAGCCTACTTGGAAATTTTAAAAGCTGTACGTCGTGATTTGTTTCCCCCCGTAAACATTTGGGGAACGCGAAGCAAAACGCAACGATGCCCTCCAGTTGTTTAAATCGCAAGTTTCCCTTTTCCTGCATTTTACTCTCTTTTTGGGGGGGGAAAAAGGAAAAGTGTGATTTTTGTTTTGTACCGGGGAAACCAGGGGGGGGTGGCCCCCCAGTAACTGTTTTCATTTTGATGGGCCTTTAAGCGGGGATCATGTTGGGGAAAATTTGGACCCATCAAACCCTTTTCAGTGAGGATGGAGCCTTGTTTTCCCCAAAACCCCTCGGGTCGAGGGGCACTGAAAAACTGATTTTCCCTAACCCTTCCTCCCCCGCCTAAAAATTCCCGGGGAAAACCTTTTTCCAAAGGCGGGGGGCGTCGGAAACATCGGTGTCTAGGAATACCCCTTCTCCTCTCCGCTGCCCCCGGGGGCCGGGTTCAACACGGGCCCTGACTTCCCTGAGTTTGTGCCCCCCCCCTTGAGAGCTGATGCGCCCCCTTTGCAAAAGCTTTGGAAACCCCGAACCCTCCCTTTTAATTTAAAGGGACCGATAAAAATTGTGAAACTGTCGGGCCTTGTGGATTTGACGGAGAGAAAGGCTCGTGCCCGCATCGTTTTCCGTCTCCCCTCCGTCGCTGGGGGGGAACCTGTTTTTTCCCGGGAGTGTCCAACGAGGTTCCAGAACTAAGATACCCCAATTGCTCATGTTTGAAAAGGGCTTTGTCCGCACGGGGCCCATTTTGGTGGCGGTTTAAAACTGGAAAGGGGAGGGTGCAGAGCTTTTTCACCTCCCTCCATTTCCGGTGGTTCAAAACCCCGGGGGCCCGAAACCGCTCCCTTGGGCGGGCCCAAATTTTCACTTCGTATGCTTTAAGGGCTTTGGCGCTGCTGCCAAATCGGGGAGCATGTGGAGGGGGGGAAATTCCAGGGGTTTTTCCCAAAGTAAAACATTAGACGGTTGAGGGGGGGAGGCGAGCTGAGTGAAAAGCAGCAGGCGGGAGAAGCGGGGTTTTTGGAAAACGGGGGAAAGGTGCGAACTCAGCCTCGAGCCCTTGGGCCAGCAGGCAGTCCCCCCGGGGGTAGCTCTTTAGAAATTTCGGGGCCGACAAGGTTCAGGGGAAATGTGCCAGGAAAGGGGGATGGGGCCTCCAGCTACCGATCAAAAGGGGTGGCCAGCAGATTTCGCCCGTTATCGCACCCCACCTTCCCTTTGGCACAAGGTTCTTGTCACCCAGCCAGCGTGGGGTTCGTTGTTTTGGAGCCTTCCCCCCCCGGCTCCGGGCCCTGTGTTGGACGGTTCCAAAGGCAGATTTTTTTTCCCAACATGGCTGGGGGTCTTGGGCACGGGGATGCCATCGGGAGGCCCTTTTTGGGGGGAAAGACCCCTGAAACCATCCCTGCGGTTTTGAAGAGCGTCCCGCCGGGGCCTGAGAGCCACCGTCCCCCCCCGAGACTTTCCACCCCAGCTCCCCCAAGTGAGCTGTCAAGAATTTTTATAGGGGTTTGGCCCGTGCT
The DNA here is from genome assembly GCA_025379985.1 of Phyllomedusa bahiana. Classification (NCBI taxonomy): domain Eukaryota; kingdom Metazoa; phylum Chordata; class Amphibia; order Anura; family Hylidae; genus Phyllomedusa; species Phyllomedusa bahiana. The sequence goes on from JAODAL010002975.1 coordinate 15,120, forward strand.
TACTAGTTCCTTTGGTCGGTGGGGGTTTTGGACTTTTCCGGACACAGGGGCAGCAAGCGCTTGAAAATTTTGGGATGACACGTGGTGGCCAGGACGGGGGGGGGGGCTTTTTTCTGGCAAAGAAATTTGCCGCTGGCATCTGGTATTGGGGGAAGCGAGGGCCATGACGTGGGGGAACCCATCTTTTTCCCCCAAAAAGGAAAAGGCAACTTTTTCCAAAGGCCCAAAAACCCGGGGGAATGCCAACATTCAGCTTTTGGCTTTAGGGGGTTTAAAGTTTTTTTTCTGCCCCCAAAACCTGGAAGACGAAGGCTGGCTACTGGGACTGGCCGCCTGTACGGCTTTGGCAGGTCTTCAAACGGGCGGAAGGAGAAGGTGGTGCGGCTCCTCGGGGTGGTGTGGTGGTATTTCGGGGGGGACGGGGAGGCTGAAGCGGGGGGCTAAATTCCCTGATCATGACTTGAGGACGGGGAAGCTGAGGAACGCTTGGGGGTTGGGGGGGAGGAGGAGGAGGCGGGGGAACAGAGGGTTTTTTTGAACAGTGGGGGGAGGGCCCGGCGTGGGGGTTGGGGCCTTTTTTTGGCCAAGTGTTCCCCCCCTTTTCAACTAAATGTTTCGTGCATGTGACAGACATGTTTGGTGGGGGTTTAAACCACTTGGGTTCTTCCCTTTCTACTTAGGTTTACGGCAAAGGGGCTTTTGGGAACATCGCGGGGTTTAAATTTTAAAAAAAAAAGGCGTTTTTGGGCTTTTCAAAAAAAAAAAAAAAAGGTTTCCCGGGCCTTTGAGAGGTTGGCCCTTTTTTGACGGCGATAAGCGAGGACCCGGGGTTTGCGCGGACCGTGGCGGGCGGAATCAATAAAGCGGACTTCTGGGGACCTTCCCTCTCCCTTTTTGTGGGGGCCCCCGTTTTGGACACTCCCCCAAACGTCTTTCCCCCGGTCCATGATTAAAGGTCGCAAGAAATTTGGGGGAAAAGACCAGGATTGGACCCAAAAAGGGTCTTTCAATCATCTTCACCCATCTAAACCCCAAAGGGGGACTTGGTCGTCCGACTTTCGGGGCATCCAGAAGCTTGGGTTTTCAAAAAGGGGACTGCAAGGGTTGCCGACCCCCCGGGGGATTTTTGCCGATTGACCGGCTTCCTTCACCCCTTAAAGGGTTCAGAAAAACTGGGCGTCGAGCGGGACAAAAATTCATCCTCTTGATTTTTTTAAACCCTTTTTGCCCCAACCCCATTTTGTCTTTAAAAGGGGGGGTCTTGGGACAATGGATTTTTCCAAAGTGGTGGGTAACGAGTTGACTTTTGGGGCCCGGCTTCATGTTGGACGGGATCTGTTTGGGGTTTGATGAGGGACATTGGGGGCCCGTGACTGCGGGGCGAGGAGGGTAAACTTTTTTAGATGCGGGGTGGCTTTAAACCCAAATTAAAGGACGATTGGCGAGTGTTGGTTATTAGTTTCAGGGCCCCTACCAGCGAGGGACGGCTGACGGCCCTGAAAACTGACGATCCGTTTGGCTTTGCGTGTTGTCCCAGCACTGGAAGGAGCACCTTCCTTTTTCCCTCTCCCTCCAGGTGCTACCCCCCTTTGGGCTCGCTTCCCAACCTGCTTTTCGCTCCATGTTCGGGAAATTTTAAAAATTTGAGGGGTTTTGGAAAATAGTTTTGGAAAGTTTCTTATTAAAAAGACGGCCCAAATTTACGCTATTCCAAACCCCTCTAACCCAAAAAAAAATTTGGGTGGATTAAAATTTAACTGCAAGGTGTCTATCAAACAAATTTGGATGGGCAAAAGCCCAAAAAAAACTTTTTGGTTATTTTTGGTTTAATAAAGGGTATTTTTTGCACCTTCAATTAACCGGGGGGTAAATTTAAAAATTCAAGAATTGTGTCTTTTTAAGATGTTTAAAAAAACCGAAATTTTTGGGCCGGGGCATTTAAATTTTGGGGAAAGTTGGTTTTTGGTTTTTTTGGAAAAAATTTTCGCAAAAAAAAAAACCACAAAACCCTGTGATGTTTTCGTCGATACACGGTATTTTTGGAAAAAAACAACCGTGCGGGGATTTACAAGTTTGGGGGGTTTGAAATTTTTAAGTGCAAGGTGGATTTTATAAACAGTCACAGGTGTAAGGGGGTAAAATTGAAACCTATCTAAAATGTATACTGTTAAAAAAAAGTGGGTTTTGCGGCCTAACAAAGAGACCTGCATTTTACTAGAAATTATGTTTCCAAAAAAGTTTGAAGGCTCCCCAATTTTCCAGGAAATAATTTCAATAGAAAAAATTTTAAATTTAAAAAAGGGATATTCCAAATTACAATGTCTACACAAGTTTGGGGTAAAACTTTATGGGTTTTTTTAAAAGGGGGTTGTTGTTTTTTCCCCCCCGGGCCCCCCCCCCCCCCCCCCCGGTTAATTTACAGGGGTAGATTTTTGTTTTTAAAATTATTAGCTAACCCCTTTAAAATGTTAAAATTCCCTAATCTAACAAAATTGGAAGGATCACAGCTAATAGTAGAGGTTTTTTCTGTGCAGAAATAAAACAAATTTTTTGCTGAGCTGTTTGGCCCAGGCAAAAGGGCAGGCCCTATCCCTATGGGGAGTGGAGACACTGAGGCTAAAAAGGGGGAAAACGCTGTTCTTTTTTGGGTAAATCAAAAGGGGTTTCATGTGATTTTTTCCCCCAAATCGAAAACCATAAAATTTTTTTTTTCCCCAGTCATAAAGTCGCACTCACTTTTTCCCCCTTGCTCTTTTCTGTAATTGATTTGCTGGCCCCCAAAAATTTTACGGGAAAGCGCCAAAAAAGGCGCGTCTTAATGGGATAAACCCAAAAGATTTTAACCTTAATTTTCGCATGATCGGGAAAAATTTCGATCCCATAAAAACCTTCCGATTTAAATTTTTGGGTCGTTTAAAAAATCGTAAAACATATCGGTTATCTTTAAGGGAGCCTACTATTCAAAAACTTTTGGAACCTGTAACTCCCTGGACACCCGGGGGTTTTAACAGGCGAGCCTTTTGGGCTTCTGCTATTTCTGCCCTTTCCCTCTTGTCCCACTATTGGGGGGGGCTTGCCTGGCAGGCATTTTGAGACACTTTTGGTTTTTCGCCCACAGCAAGGCTACTCACTTTTCCCTAACACTTATTGAATTCCACACGATTTTTCTCTACTATCACCGGTTATAAATTTGAAGAATTTAGTTTTTAACCCCAAAATTATAATCTAAAAATTTTTAGACAGAAGATCTGGAAGAAAAAATAACAGCAACTCTCCCCCAAGTTTTTATTTCATGTCTTTCCCTGCACAAAAAAAGATTGGGGAAGGGGCCACAAAATAAACCATCTTCATTTTTGGACCCAAATCCCTTTTTAAAGGGGGCTTGCCTTTGGCTGACCCCTCCCAAATTTGGGGTCTCGGAGCAGGCAAAATCCCTTGGGGAAAACGGGGCACATGTTTCCCGGGTCAAAGCAGCACCAAAAGGGTTTAAAGAAAAATTTTTGAGAAATGGAGGAGCTACTCAAGTAATGGTCCAGGCCCCCCGCACAGCAGCAGCAAGCTACACGGGGGACTGTGGGGGGCGCCCGCAGGGGGTCCCCCAAGCCCTTCTCCAAAAAGATGGCCCGGGGGTAACCATCGGTCCCCGAGCCGAAGGTGGAGGGGCCACCCCAAGCCAGGGGGGGAGCCACGACCCCAGGAGGAAAAAAGCGCGAGGCGTTACAGAAAATTTAAAAAAAAGGTTTACGTCGAGGCCTTCCCGACAGTATTTTAAGGGGGGTAGCGGAATGGGACAGAGCGTGGGGGAGAGGGGCCCGGCCCCCCTTTCCTCACCCACGGCCCCAGAAGGGGCCCATTTTTTATCTGACGTGCAGGACACCAAAAAAGTATGGCAAAACTCAAAAGGGTGAAATTTGGCGCGGGGTGGGAGTAAAAGCTGGGGGCCCCCCCCCTTTACCCGGGGGGGCAAGGGGGGGGGGGGCCAACCCCTGGGAAGCGGTTTGGGGGGGGGTGTGTATCCCCAGCGCACCAAGCTTTCCCCTGTGGCTCAAAATGGAAAATTGTACCCGGGTGGACTACCATATCCAACCCCGTCGGGTGTTGTTAAACCCAAATTGTTGCACCCTATTATTGTGGGGCGGGGGCTTTCCTTTTTCTGGGAAAGTCCCCGCGCCAAAAGGGTTTAGGAATGGGGGGGTGAAACCCCGGTTTAAAATTCCCCTATGTCCCAAATTTGGGGGGAAAATCAGGGGTGAAGAGCCAACCCCCGAGACCATGTACCCGCCCGGGAGTATCCCGGAAAAAATTTTTGAACCCCCAACCGGGATCTAACTTTTTAAAAAGGTTTTAATTTAAAAATTTTTTTTACCGGGGGGGACAAAAGGGCAAGGGATGAGAAACATAGGGCAAGCCTTTCCCCGGGCCCTACAGGGGCTTTGGGTTTTAGATTGGCCCTTTTTCCCTGGTTGGGTGGTCACCTTGGGGTGGGCAAAACCCAGGGAAAAGAAAATTACAAAGGTTTTTTTTTTTTTTTTACTGGCCAGGGTGTTTCAGGGAAAAAAAAAGGGGCTTTTGCCATTTCCCGTCCGTGTGCAAGGGTTTAAAATCTCCCGGGGGCCCATTTTTTGGGAGCCCCTTGCTTCCCTTTTCCCATTTCAGAAGTCCCGGGTTTTTAAAAAATGGCTATGGATCTGGTTTGGGGCCCCCGGGGAAGGGGCAAGGGGGGCACCAATATATTTAGTGGGCATGGATTATGGGGGCCCGGTACCCGAAGCAGTGCCCCTGAGAAATTTCATTGTCAAAATCCATTGCCCGGGTTTTGGGTTTTTTTATTTTTCCGGGGCAGGGCTACCTAAAGGATTTTTAAGGATCAAGGGACAACCCTTTTTGCCAAAGTTTTAAGAGGGAGTTGTGCAAAGTCCTAAAAATTTGCAAATTTTTACCTCGGGTTTTTCACCCTCAAATCGGCGGGGTTTAGTAGAAAAGTTTAATAAAAAACCCTTTAAAAACTATGTTAAGAAAGGTAGTTGAGGGGGGGATGGACCGGGGAAAGGAACTGTTTATTTCCCCCATTTTTTTTTTCCCCAGGGGAGGTGCCACAAGGGGTTACGGGTTCTCCCCATTTTTGGGTTTTATATGGGCAACACCCCCGGGGTTTACTTGACATCGCAAAGGGGGAATGGGGGGAGGGGAAGCCCACCATACAAGAAATGTTATTTAAAATGTGGAGCAGATGCAGGTTGGTGTCTAATGTTTTGCCCATCATAAAAAAAAATTTGCTGCGGGCACAAGAGGCACAGTCCTTTGGGGGTTTTTAAACGGTCCCGAAATCCCAAAAAAATTCAGCTGGGAGGGCCGGGGGGGGGGGGAGTTGGGTTGGTACCAAAAATCGAGTGGGAAATTCTTTTGGGGAAATGGGAGGGGGACCTACCCAGGGTTGGGGAGAGAAGGGGGGGTGCGTCAAAATTTTCCCATATACATTAAAGTGGTAGGAGAAAACCCCCCCCAAAGGTTTTACCACGTGAAATTTTTCTCAAACCCTGGGAGGTTTGGGGGTCCCACCCCCCGGGAACCCCGTTGGGGGACCCCAACCCAGGGCCCCGATATTGCAGCGGGAAAAAGTTTTTTGAGACCCTTTCCCCCCCCAGAAGCAGCAGTGTAGGGAGTTGTTGCAGAAAAGGGAAGGACCTTTTTCTCCCAGGTGTCAGGGTTGGGAAAAGGGGGGGATTGGGGGAAAAAAAAAAGGGGGTGCTGACTGAGCCACATGTTCGGGTAAATGGAAAAAACCCCCCCGGATTCCCGAAAACCGCCCGGGGAAAAAATGGGAAATGAAGGGGGAAGCGGTGTTAAAAAGTTAGAGGTAATTGGGAGGCCAAGAGTGGCTTGGGGCCAGTCCAATAGCCTTGGGTACCCCAAAAACCGAAAAAGGGGGAAAGGGGTTTTGCTTGGGGCTTTCGAAAAAGTTAATGAGGGGGTCCCCAAATTCGATGCTTTTCCCTATGCCCGGGTAGCCCAAAAATAATTGAGAGGGCTAGGGGGAAGCCCCCTTATCACAATGCTAGACCTAACAAAAGGGTTTCTGGCAAATCCCCTCGGGCTGAGAAGTTAGGGAGGAAAAAAGGCCTTCTTCACACCGCGGGTCATACCAGTATTTTGCGGAAAGCCCGTTTTGGGGTTTCAGGGAGCGCCAAAAATACGTTTTCCAAAGGGGGCCCTGGACCAAAATAATTTCGTCCGCATAGGAAAGGGGTTTCCGCCCTTTAAAATTGATTACATCGTATCTTCGCAGAGACTGGGGGGAGTCATCTGCCTTTAAAGGGGCAAGCAGTTCTGGATGCCCCTTAAGGGGGGCTGGTTTCACTATAAACCCCAACAAGGTTTCCATGGGCCCGAGGAAACCCTTACCTGGGTTATATAGTGGGGAGAGGTGAGATAAAGCCCCAAATAAACAAAGGGGGAGGGATTTCCAGTTTGGCCACAACCCCCACTAAAAAAAAAAGGTCAGGGCCTTCTTGGGTATGTGGGATTCTACCGGGAAAGGGTTTATCCCCAAAATTTTTCGGGGAGATTTTCAATGCCCTTGAAAAACCTCATGAAGGGACAAGTCGGGCCCTGGTAAAGTGGTCCCCAAGGAAAGACGGGTTTTTCGGGGCCCCGAAGCAAGCCCTCTTTTAAACAGCCAGTGTTGGGGGGCCCCGGTTTTTTTCCCAAAAACCCTTTTTTGGGCAAACCGGAAAGCCTTTTGATGTAGGGCTGGGCTTCATTTTCCCAAGGATTAAATGGGGGAGGGACATCCCTTTGTATATCTGAGCCGGAAAAATTTTAAAAGTAATTTTACCGCAAACAGCTTATAAATTGACCCTAAAATTTTTAAATTAAAAAAAAAACTCAGATAAGGGGGCATTAAATAGGTAGACCTCAAATTTGGTAGGTAAACGGGCCTTCCTCCATTAATTTGGTAGGTAGAAAAGGGGCCCCCGCTGTAAAATTTGCCCGGTAGAAAAACGGCCCCCCGTAAAATAGCCGGTAGATGGGCTGCCCCAGTAACTTTTGCCAGGTAGAGGGGGCCCCCCGTAAAATTTTGCCAAAGGAGGGTAGGGCGGCCCCCCGAAAACTAGCCCCGGGTTTTTTTAGGGCGCCCCCGTAATAGGGTAGCTAAAGGGGTGCCCCCAGTAACTAGCCAGGTAGTAGGGCTTTCCCCCCCAGTAATTGCCCGGTAGTTTTGGGGTGCCCCCCGTAACTAGCCAGGTAGATAGGGCTGGCCCCCCGTAACTTTGCCCGGGTAGGGTAAAATTGGGGTGGGGCCCCCCCGTAAACTGCCCGGTAAAGATAGGGCTGCCCCCCCCCCAACTAGCCCGGGAGATAGGGGTGCCCCAGTAACTAGCCGGTAAAATAGGGCCTGCCCCAATAACTAGCCAGGTAGATAGGGGGTGCCCCCAGTAAAAAAAACCAGGTAGGGGGTTTGGGTGCCCCAAATAACTGGGCCCGGTAAGGGTAGGGTTCCCCCCGTAACTAGCCAGGTTTTGATAGGGCTGCCCCCGTAACGCCAGGTTGATAGGGCTGCCCAGTAATTACCCCGGTTTTGGGGGGTTTTTACTTAGCAGGGGAGGTCAGTAATTTTTTTAGGTAGGGCAGTTTAATTTTGCTGGAGGGCCAAATAATTAGAAGGTAGGGCCCGTAAATTGCAGGAGGGCCCGTAATTAGCCAGGTAGGGACGGGAAATTTGGGGCAGGGCCGAGTGAACTAGCATGTAGGGGGCCCGTGATTTGCAGGTAGGGAAAAAGTAATTTGGAAGCAACCAAAAAATTTGGGGAAGGGCTTTAAAGGGAGGGGGGCCTTTTAAACTAGAAGGCAGGGCCAAGGATTTTGAAAGGGGGCCAGTAATTTGAAACCCGGGCCATTAATTTAGAAGGCCCGGGCCAAATAATTTGAAACCCAGGGCCCGTAATTAGAAGGGCCCGGGCCAGTAATTTGAAACCGGGCCGTAATTAGCAAACCAGGGGGAGTTAATTTTCAGCCAGGTCCTTTTTTTTTTCGGGCCCGGGCCCGTAAATTTGGGGCAGAGCCAGTTAAAGAAGGCAGGGCCGTAATTTTTCCAGGTAGGGTCAGGGCCAGTAAAACTAGAAGGGGGTCCGTAATTTGCGCAAAGGGGCCCGTAATTTGGGAGGTAGGGCCAAATAACAGAAGGCCAGGAAGTAATTAGCAGGTAGGGGCCAAAATAACTTAAAAAAGGCGGGGGGGCCAACGGGGATAAAATTTGCAGGTAGGGCCCCGTAAAATAGAAGGCAAGGGGGCCCGTAATTAGCAGGGAGGGCCAGTAAAATAAAGGGGAAAAAGCAGGGGGCCCGTAATTAAGGGGGAAAAAAATTTAAGGGGACAGTAAAATAGAAGGGAGGGGCCCGTAATTAGCGGGAGGGCCGAAATAGAAGGCAGGGCCAAATAATTTGCAGGTAGGGCCAAATAAAAAAGAAAAAGGGGGGCCAAAATAATTTAAACAGGTTGGGCCCGTAAAATAGAAGGGTGGACCAGTTTTTTCAGGTGGGCCAGGTTTAAATAGAAAGGGAGGGCCAGTAATTAGAGAGGTAAAGGGGGAGTAATTAGTAAAAAAAAAAAATAATTTCCCCTTCTCCCAAATCCCGGGCTTGCAGCCTAGGAGGGCCCCCCGAAAGGAGGCGGCGATGGGGGTCTTCCCCCAAATTTCGCGGCCCGCCCCGTGGGCCCCCGGGGGCAGGCCCGGGGGGGTCGCCTGGTGTTTTGCCTCGGCCCGCCCGCCCCGGTGCAGGCAGCCCGGCCTGGTGGCTGCTGGGGTGGGGGGCATGGCTGCACCCTGGACCGTTGCCGCCCCCGTTCCTGTGCCCAAACAAATCGGGACCCCCAAAAGGGAAATTTTCCCCCCCCCTTCGGCGGGCCCCTCCAAATGGGTTTTCGGGGTCTGACCCCAGCGGCCCCCCAGGGGGCAAAGGCCCCGGGTTTGGGGCTATTTTGGGACTCCCGGGGCCGGGGGTGCACCCTTTTATTGGGAATTCATCTGTGATGAAATTTAGGAAATTTCTCTACATGGGAAGGGTCAGGCCGATTTTAGGTCAGTGGTTAAAAAATTTTTCAGGAGTTTAGGCAAGCAAAAACCCAGCTTAAAATTTCCTTTGACCTTGGGGGCCCCTAAGGGGCCCGGTTTAAACCCCCAGACTTCCATTTTGATTCCTTGTAAAAGATCCTTTGTCCCTTTTTAAAATACTCCCAAATCCTCCTTTTGGGGAAAAAAGACAGCGCCCCCCTTTAACCTTTTTAGGAACCCGAACACAAAATGTTTTTGGGCATCACCCCGACCCCCCCAGTGGTGTTACTGTATTAATTTTCCCCCTTCCCAGCAGCAGCGTCACTCTCCGTCAGCAGCTCCTTTTATCCTTTTTTGGGGTTTTTTAGGATCTTCCTGTTTATTGTCCCTCTCATGTAAACGTGTGGGGCGGGGGGGGCTCTAAAGATGGGGCCCCGGCTCCACCTCCTTTACCACGGGACAGCTGCTGGGGGGCCCCCACAGTCACCTGAACTCTTCTTATACTTGTAATCCTGTGTATGGGAGGAAAACCCCGGATCAGGGACCCATCTCCCGAAAAACTAGTGAATAGAACGGATATTATTTCCTGCAATGAGAGGTGTCCAAAGGGCACGTGGGACCCTTTTGGCTGTGATTTCCCCCCGAAAAACTTCCTCTGGCAGAGGGGTTTTGTCTCCTGCCCCTTACAATGAAGATTTTCCTTTTTAGGGTTTGGTGCCCTTTGGTTTTAGTTACAAATTATTTTGTCCCCTTATCTTTTTTTTTTTTCTCAGGTAACAAAACCCGGATCTAAACTGTTTAGGATCACTCCCCTAGTCCAAGAAACACCCCCACACAGTCAAATGAATAATTATTTCCTATTCCCTTTGGGTTGTTCCCCGGTGGATTTGGGGGGGCTATTCGGGGGTAATTGCCTGTTAAATTTTGGTCTGAAGTATATTCCCGTAAATACGGTAAAAACATGCACTCAATGAGCGATATTTTTACCTTGGGGGTGAAAGTGGATGGGAGGCTATGGCGCTTTTTGAAATACATGCCAGCCAGAGGCGCACAGGTACGCACCGCTATACGTGAGTGTCATAATTAAAATATGTTCACTTGGTTTTACTTGTGGGGCATACTTTTGGGGGCCTTTTTTTGCACTTTCAATGCCCCCCAAAGTTCGTCCCACAAATACCATTTAAGGGGATTTTTTCCGGGGTAGCAGTGGTTTATTTTTAATGGAAGCATATAGTGGTGCGCACAGGTACATGCTACTATACGCTCTTAGGGTATGTTCATACAGCATTTTTTTAGTCTGCAATTCGCCCTAAAGTACGGAATGTAACTATAGTTAGTCATTAATTTCGAAACTATGGGGGTTGGGCTCCCTCTTTGCCGGGCACGTTCTGGGACGCCGTTTGGGTAATTTAAAATGAAAGGGCCCCAACCCCTCAATGTGCTGAATAGCATGTGCTTCTAAAACACCTGGCATCATGCGGCGCACACAGGTACACGCTGCAAGACGCCGAGTGAACATACTACGACATAATTCAAGTCTAGATGGAGCATGTGCTCTTCTCAAAGGTCACCTTCTATGTTTCTATATAAATGACAAAATAGTGGAAAAATGTCACGTATCCAGGCTGAGCCTGACCATCTGATTCCCTTGGCTCCTCCCAGCTGAGCCCGACCATCCGATTCCCTCGGCTCCTCCATGTTGAACCCGATCATATGATTCCCTTCGCTCCTCCGAGCTGAACCTGACCATCTGATTCCCTTGGCTCCTTCAGACTGAACCCAACCATCTGATTCCCTTGGCTCCTTCAGACTGAACCCGACCATCTGATTCCCTTGGCTCCTCCCGGCTGAACCCGACCATCTGATTCCCTTGGCTCCTCCCGGCTGAACCCGACCATCTGATTCCCTTGGCTCCTCCCGGCTGAGCCCGACCATCTGATTCCCTTGGCTCCTCCCCTACCGACATGACCCCGAGACCATCTGATTCCTTGGCTCCTCCGGCTGAACCCGACCATCTGATTCCCTTGGCTCCTCTCGGCTGAACCCGACCATCGCCTTGTCCCTTGAGCCCTCTACCCGGCTGAACCCGACCATCTGATTCCCTTGGCTCCTCCCGGCTGAGCCCGACCATCTGATTCCCTTGGCTCCTCCGGGCAGAGCCCGACCATCTGATTCCCTTGGCTCCTCTGGGCAGAGCCCGACCATCTGATTCCCTTGGCTCCTCGCGTCTGAACCCGACCATCTGATTCCCTTGGCTCCTCCGGGCTGAGCCCGACCATCTGATTCCCTTGGCTCCTCCTGGCTGAGCCCGACCATCTGATTCCCTTGGCTCCTCCTGGCTGATCCCGCCCATCTGATTCCGTTGCCTCCTCCTGACTGAGCCCGACCATCTGATTCCCTTGGCTCCTCTGGGCCCTCTCCTCCTCGGTATAACGAATGACTCACCATCCTCATTGCTCCTATAACATTACTATGGCTGCACTGGTTCCCATGATACATAACTGACCATACTGGGTGCTGAGGTTTTCCGCTGCTCAGTTCATCACTTGGAAGCTCCTGAAGCTCTTACACAGGACGCTGGATTCCTCCTATTATGGATTTTCTCTTCTATCAGTGACTTGTTAGATAATAAAGATGATAGAAATCTAGAGAAGTTACCTCTCCGGTCACCAGGTGGAGGATCTCCAAGGTGAGGTCTAATATTCTTCTGCTGATCTCATTCCTGTCCGTGTCCATCCTTGGTGGGTCATTCAGGAGAAGGAACGCTGTGTATGAGAATAGGAGAAAACTGGATGAACTGGAAGGTTCTAGTACTGCAGGCGCCTTTATGGAGAAAGGAGGGGCCCCAAATCCTACAGGGGCCACATCATGTGTGACATACAGAACAGGCGCTTCCTTCTCTCCTGCGGCCGCTGCTTCCTTCACAATCAGAAGAGATGAAAAAGACCTGCGGGTGGAGAGAGGGTGAAGGACCTGTGATGAAGTCATGTGACCAATGTCCCAGGTCCTTCATCCTCCACTGCTGACCCCGCCCCCTCATGTGACTGATCACATGGTGGTGACATCATCGCAGGTCCTCCTCCATTTTCTTCCGTGTAGTACATACAGGTCCCTGAAGTCTCTATGGTGCCGGCTGTCCTCAGATTTCCCAGGATTCCAGTGGGCAGGTGAGTTGATATGGGAGCTCTGTGTGGCCTGTGATGTGCGGCGATGTCTCCTCTGCCCTCACAGTAGGTGAGAAGTCCTGAAGAGGACGCCTCCATTATTCTGACACTTCTGGAAGCTTCTTCTTCTCTCTGTACATCTCCTGGGTGTCTGTGAGGGTCGGGCTGGAGAAGCTCAGGGCCAGGTCCTTGTCTGGAGAGATGATTGTGAGGAGAGGAGGAGCGGGCAGGTTGGGTTTCATCCCTGGAGCTTCTGCTCTTGTCTTATCCCAATCACTGTGATGAATCGCCCTCCCCCAGTATCAGCCGTGTGTCAGGTCCTCACTGTCTGGGGAAATGGCTTCATATTGCTCTTCTCACCTGATGCATCAAGTCCTTCATCAGTTATAACATAAAGGGGTTTTCCCAACATGGACATTTCTGATGTATCCACGGCGTCTGCCATAAATGTCTGATAGATGAGGGTCTCACCTCTGGAGAATAAACCCGACCCTCATGGGGAGGGGGCCACTACATCCAGGTGGAGAATGAGCAGAGAGGGGCCACACATGTACAGGGGTCTCTCCATTCACTTCTATAGGAGCTACAGACACAGCCGAGCGCGGCCCCCAGAGGTGGGGCCCTCATCTATCAGACATTATGGAATATCCTGTGGAAAGTGTTGTGGAACACCTTGTCCATGCGGGTGACGGCTCTGAGAAGTCTGCTTCTCCTCTGCCCCCAGAGGTTCTGTTATGTCAAACATGATGTGGTCCTTATGATTTGGGGGCCTACTTTCTAAAACGCGGAATCAAGAGGGTCCGTTCAGCCGAGATGCTAAGGGAATCAGGGGTCGGGTTCAGCCCGGAGATGCTAAGGGAATCAGGGGCTCGGCTTCAGCCCGGTGCGGCTAAGCGAATCAGAGGGTCGGCTTCAGCCCGGAGATGCTAAGGGAATCAGAGGGTCGGCTTCAGCCCGGAGATGCTAAGGGAATCAGGGGGTCGGCTTCAGCCCGGAGATGCTAAGGGAATCAGAGGGTCGGGTTCAGCCCGGAGATGCTAAGGGAATCAGAGGGTCGGGTTCAGCCCGGAGATGCTAAGGGAATCAGAGGGTCGGGTTCAGCCCGGAGATGCTAAGGGAATCAGAGGGTCGGGTTCAGCCTGGGGACTTGCCTTTTTTTTCACAATTTTGACAGTTACATAGAAACACTTAAGATATTGGCCAAAGGTGACCACTTCATCCATCTAGTTGTCTTTATATTATTTTTAATATCAGAATAGATATGTTTATGCCAGGCATGTTTAGTCACTAACTGTTGATATTCCAACCATAATTAAGGTTTTCATCATGTCCAGAATGTCTATCGTCCATATCTTTCTCCTGAAACTAAATATGGAGAAAACTGAGTTCATCATCTTTCCACCATCTCACTTTATCTCCCCTACTTGATCTATCACAGTCAGTAGCTCTACAGTGTCACCAGTCCTATAATTCTATTTGCTGTTTGGGATCATTGTCTTGTTTATTAGCGATTTTAGACAAGAAAAGCTGCTATTTAGATTAGTTAGGTAGTTAGGGCAGTGTACAGCAAGCTTAGGGAATCATAGACCGCAATAGTTAGGGAGTTTTGTATTGCTGGCTGCATCGTTCCCACACCCAGAAGCTGTTATTTGGAGACATTTGCAGGCTCACATAACGCCTAAAAAGTTTATTTTTTTCGTTTTGGGGGTTCAGTTATTGCATAACACACTGTTACCAACAGGGCTGTGGAGTTGGAGTCGTGGAGTCGGAGTCGGTGGCTATTTTGCAGGAGTCGGAGTCGTCATAAAATGAACCGACTCCGACTCCCAAAATATATAATAAGTTGGTCCAGTTAGTTCGATGCAGTGCAAGAGGAATTGGGTCCGGCCAGTGCTACTGCTCCCATATCTTCAGCCTTATCACATGAGGAGTGTAATTGATGACATGGAGCAGGCAAAGCTCTGCCCCAGGGGAAAAGACTCCGCTGCCAGGGCAAACAGATTTCAGCAAAATTTTTCACCTGTTTTTTTCAAGGTAGAAGAGTTTAACCATTTATCAAAACTGACTGTAGCTGTGGCAATTCCTTTATACCCTGACATTGTTAGAGATGTTGCCCCTGTGGTCACCGCTTTGCCCCCAACCCAAGTTAGTGTAGAGAGGCCGTTCTCTAGCCTGGAAATAATGAGATCAGATGTGAGGTCATGTATGCAGGATCTGATGAAGGCAATAGTATTTCTCTGAACAAATTCAGAGACTCCACAAATGTTCCTGCAGTGATTTAGATATTTACAATTTTTTTGTGTCCTAAAGTCATATCCAATAAATATATTTTACACTGACAAGCAAAATGGTAACAATGGTTTGAACTTGGGACTTTCAGACTCCATATCTCTCCATCAGGCCCGGACTGCCCATAGGGCAAACCGGGCATTTGCCCGGCGGGCTGCCGGGGTCCGGGCCGCAGGGCCGGCTCGGATTGCCTGCCAAGGGGACCAATGTTTCCCCCCGGCGGGCCCCGAGTCCCAGCGCCGGTCTGTGGTGCACAACAGGGGCCGCAATGGTCGCCAGACGGCTGCACGGCCGGGTCACCGATCCAGCCATGCAGCCATCAAGGCTGCCGATATGATGACGTCATGGCGCGCCCGCTCCGCAGCCCTGCAGTCTGCTGCCGGCGGCCTCCGGGGAAGAGGACAGAAGAGGAGGGAAAGACATCAGGTAAGTGTTGGTTTTATTTATTTTTTTAAAACTACCTGCCCCTGTCTAGCCATATACCAGCCCCTGTCTAGCCATATACCAGCCCCTGTCTAGCCATATACCAGCCCCTGTCTAGCCATATACCAGCCCCTGTCTGCCTACATACCAGCCCCTGTCTGCCTACATACCAGCCCCTGCCTGGCTACATACTGGCCCTGCCTGCTTACATACTGGCCCTAGCTGGCTAATTTCTGCCCCTGGCCCTACCTGGCTAATTACTGGCCCTACATGACTGATTACTGGAGGCAGCCCCAGCTACCTGGCTAGTTACTGGAGGCAGCCCCAGCTAACTGGCTAGTTAATGGAGGCAGCCTCAGCTACCTGGCTAGTTACTGGAGGCAGCCCCAGCTACCTGGCTAGTTACTGGAGGCAGCCCCAGCTACCTGGCTAGTATACTGTGGGCAGGTCATTCCCAGCTACCTGGCTAGTTACTGGGGGCAGCCCCAGCTACCTGGCTAGTTACTGGGGGCAGCCCCAGCTACCTGGCTAGTTACTGGGGGCAGCCCCAGCTACCTGGCTAGTTACTGGGGTAGGCCCTGTCTACCTACCTAATGGGGGTCTACGTATTTACATGCCTTATACTTATCTGACATTTTTTAATTTCTAATTTTTAGGGTCTAACATACGCTGTTTGGGGAATTAATAGGAAAGTACTGGAAAAGAGAGGAGTCTAAGATGTATTTGTGGTAAATTCTACAGGGACGAGTAGTGACCACTAGAAGAAGACACTGCATGCTGTACTGGACAGAGAAAGAAATGGAAGGGAACGACTCATCAGGGAAGACAATCTGGAGGTTTGGGCCACATGGAGAAGAAAAGGAGAAGACAACTCCCATCAGAGATGATGTCTCCTGTGAGTCCCTGCTGTCAGGGGTCATTTTACTTCTGGGTTGAATCAGTGCTGTATTCATGTGATGGTGACCTGACTTCTGGGGATGTGATTTGTGGGGTTGTAGGTTATATTGGTGCTTATGTAGTGGCAGTGTAGGCTTGTCCCTGATTGTAAAGCAAGTGCACACCTGACTCTGTGATGAGGGGTTTCTCTGCACCACTATTTCTTTCTTTCTTGTGTTTAGGGGGCTTTCACTCGGAGCGTTTTTGGTGCATTTTTGATGCATTTTTTTTGTGCAGAAATGTACAGCATTAACTGCTCTGCCTTTCTGCACAAAACCGCACCAAAAACACATCAAAAATGCACCAAAAACACATCAAAAATGCACCAAAAACACATCAAAAATGCACCAAAAACACATCAAAAATGCACCAAAAACACATCAAAAATGCACCAAAAACACATAAAAAAAGCACCAAAAACACATAAAAATGCATCAAAAACGCTCCGTGTGAAAGCAACATTATAGTGTAGTTTATTTTAGAAAGTGGCGAGGTGCGAGAACAAGGGACATTTTGTAAGCGGATATTGTATGTGGGCTGCTGGGGGCTGTGTGCCAGGGCTGATTTTTATTCCCAGTCCGGCCCTGCTCTCCATCCACTACAGCTTTGTACATGAGGCTACTGTAATTTTATATACAGTCATCTTATATATCTTATACATAAATATGACTTGCAAGTATTTAGCATCTGCTTAGTTACAGTTTTGCTCCTAAAAATCAAAGTGTTAAAGGGGTTGTTTCACTACAAGGATGACTTTTTATGTTAAAGATCTTGTAAAAACAAGTCACTTTGCAATATGTGTCCATTAACAGTGTCCTACCTATTCCTAGATATCCCCTCTTGTATGAGCTGCATCAGCTCCTCAGGTCGCTATAGCTACAGACCTGTTTGATCTCTCCTGATAGGCTGCCAGCACTGGTTGCTATAGCTACAGACCTTACTTATACTGCAGCCTAGTGGAAGCCAGTAAACATGCCCCTGAATTCAAAATGAAACCAAGAAAACAGGACTGAGGTAAGATGAATCAATGTAGTGAGACAACCCCTTTAATTTGTATTATTTTGTTAGTATTTGGTAAATAAACCTTTGGTTTTCAATACTGCCTGAATCCTTCTGGGCTCAATCAGATTCAAGCATATCTTGACCAAAATCTGTTCCCAATGTTGGTGCAGACTGGACTTGGATACAAATACAGCTTTTTTCTTCAACTCTACCCATAAGTGTTTAAAAGATCAAAACATTGTTACCATTTTGCTTGTCAGTGTCTGTTCTACCTAAATAGCTTGATTATTGTATCATAAGGTGATAAACAGCCTGATGGGACCATTTTACTACAGTAAAGTTATCACTTAAACATGCGCCGTGTATGAGGGAGTCGGAGTCGGGAGTCGGAGGTTTGGGAAATTGAGGAGTCGGAGTCGGGACTTCGGCTTGCCGACTCCACAGCCCTGGTTACCAAATCATCTATAGAAAGAAATCTATTTCAAATAGTGGTTGATTGCTGAAAATTATTCTGATTGAAGAAAAGTTCATTTTTGCCGTTTTGGAGGTTCAGTTACACACAAGCGAGCACATCGTCAGTCGCAGGACCATCAGGCCTGTCAATGCTTTGTCGATTCCCTGTGAATCTCAGTACTGAAGAGCATTGCCAATCTGTTCTTCAGTGGTTAACAGACCCTGCATCCAGCAGTTTTACCCCCTCTTCATCTCAGTCACGGCCACAAATATCATCATCGGTCCAACCTGAAGCAAACACGGGCCGAATGTCGAAACACAATATACAGAGCAATCCAGATAATCCATGTCCAAAAGAGCTCTTTGATGACACAATGCGGTTGGGGTCAGAAGGCATTTCAAAAGATCAAGAGCAAAGAGTGTGATTTTGTCTGCTCTGATGCCCAGTCACTGATGCCCTAGGAGAAGGAAGCTGGTCCGTTGGCAGATATACCAAGTGGTCAGCAATGCCTCACAGTGCCTGTGACTTCTACCCCACAGCTTGAGGATGTAGACTGTGTGGAAGAGGAAGTCACCTGTGATGATGATGACATTGCGGATCCAATGTGGTCTTTTGAGCAGCAGCTAGCGAGCATTTCATCAGTGGAAGAGGAGGATGTTGGGATAGTCTCAGAAAGGGAGAAATCTCTGCACCATCCTTGTCAGTTTTGAAGAGTCCACCAAAATGGTCAGTCAGGATGATGGCATTGTCAGCATGACCATTGCGGTTATATTTTTACCGGAACAAGTGTTACACACTCTGCAGAAGCAGGTCCCAGCAGTGATGGAGGAGGAGGTGGACACAGAGGCGGACACAGAGCCTTATTCGCCAGAGTATGTAGAAGGCCCAACTGTTTCGCAATTGGATATGTCTTCTTTAGGCGGTCGGTCGAGAGCGGGTGCAGCACGGTAGTTCAGCTCACAGAATAGAGTGCATGAGGCTAACCAGGGCTCTGGTGACGGGGAGGATGAGGAGGCAGGGGAGGACAGATTGCCCTTCAGTGGTAAGAGATTGGCATAGATTACAGGAGGAGGAGAAAGAACCCGTTAGTGCCACTCGAGCCCGAGGCTTGGGAGATCCCGGCAGCATCTCCCACATGAGTGCTTGGATGTGACATTACCTGCAACATGCTCCACGCATCAAAGCAATAAAAATGAACAGCGATTACCCGGTGGCCACCCTCCTTGATCCACGTTACAAGACAAAAGTGAGCAGTTTCCTTCCATTGACCAACTCGAGACATCTTTTGCGTCTTCACATTTTAATGTCACGGTGGAACAATGTCAGCAATGCGGCAGCAGTAGAATGGCAAATAGCCACAGCAGGCAGTGTGGCAGAACCCTACTGGGTGACATTTGGCAATCAATTTTTACCACCTCACCAACGCCTGCAAGGCAGGACAGCATTCAGACACACAGAGAACACCTTCAGACCATGGTCCATGACTACCTGCAGCTCAACATCGATGTTTTTGGACTTAGTCTGGACCTATTCATATTCTGGGTGTCCAAACTGGATGAATGACCTGAGCTTGTTCGACACGCCATAGAAGTTTTATCCAGGCCAGCAGCCAGCTTTATCTTGGAACGCACATTCAGCACAGCTGGCAGTGTGATAACTGACAAACGTATCCGTCTTTCCCCTGACAATGTGGATCATTTGACATTTATAAAAATGAATCAAGCGTGGATCTCTGAACATTTTGTTGCCCCGGTTGCCGAAGTCACTGACTAGTAAACTGTAGCACGTCTTCTTGACAATGTGAAATACACATTTAAACTATGCTACATCTCATGTCTGTAGTTCCTGTGTCCGCTGCTTCTACAAATTGTATTCTCCACCTGCAAAACTGAAAAAATGAACTTTTGGGCACTGAGTATGATTATATGAGTATGATGTATATGAGAGTTAGCCGTTATGTGAGCCTGCAAATGTCGCCAAATAACAGCTTCTGGGTGTGGGAAAGATGCAGCCAGCAATACAAAACTCCCTGACTATTGCTGTCAGAACACGTTTGGCCAGGCAGCCTTCTGTTCGAATGGTGCAATGCCCGGCAAGGGTTAAACCGTCTGAGCTAGGTCCACACCCTAGGAGAGGGCCCGGACACCGCACCAATCAGCTGCTGGGGTGGTGTCCAGGAAGACCTTTTAAACTGGCTCACTTCTGTCAGGCATTACCTGTGAAAGGGTTCCCCTGTGTATTCCCCTGCGTTTATTGTGATTGTCTTCCTAGTATTTGACCTCGGCTTGTTTCTTGACCTCGATCTTGTCCTCCGTTTTGTACTGCGTAACCGCTAGTGTTTGACCTCGGCTTGTTCTCCGTTTCTCTTCTGGTTCCCGTTTTTTGGCTTTGGTGTTCCCGACCCGGACTGTTGACTTTGCTTTTCCTTGACGGCCCCTCACTGTTAGTGTAGGGGTTGTCGTCCAGTTGGGTTCTGCCACCTAGGGCAGCATGCCAAGTAGAAGGGACAGTGGGCTGGGTGGCAGTCAGGGCCCACTGCACCTCCTCTGACGTGACAATTGCTGTCTATGATTCCCTAAGCATGCTGCGCACCCCCCTAACTAAATACCTAACTAATCTAAATAGCAGCTTTTCCTGTCTAAAATCACGAAGAAACAAATCTTGTGCCTGCATGCAAGCAAGCAGACAGAGAGCAGTCAGTACAGTACAGAGAGTGAGCTGGAAATGGCATTCACAAGGGAATACAGTCAAATACATATATCAGGGTCATGTGATTTTAGCAGCCAACGAGAACCCTACACCTCAGTGATGACGTTTTTGACACTTCTGTGTGCTCTGCACTGATTGGATGGCCGCCAAAAGTGCAGGAAGCAGCTAAGAATGAAGCTAAAACTGGCGTGTCGAACGCAAACTTTACTTGAACGGACCGTAAAATGTTGAGTTCCAGTTCTAAAAAAAATAGAGAAGTTCGACTCGAACTTAACTTTTCTCGGACAGTTCTATCAACACTAGCTACAATTCAGGCTCAGGTAAACCACTTTTAAAGTGGTCTACCTGTTCCAGCAGTAATGCACCGGGTTTTGCCGCCCTCCCGTCATAAATGTGTAGAGTCATACGGTTGTGGTGCGACATGCCTCCAGAACGCTCCCCCAATCTCAGGCACATTATAAAGTGCCATAGGCGCCTGATAATGCGCCAGATTTTGGAGTGCACTGATTATAAATCTAGAGAACAGGGCTGCACCACTTTTTGGGCTGAGAGGGCGCCAGACTACTGGCACAGCCTTGTACATACATGTTGTCCAAAGTGGAATAATTTTCCTGTAATTTTGGGTCTTCTCATATTGCCACATACAGTGCCATGAGTCTGTTTTTGGAACGTCGCATTCAGGACATTTGAGGATTCTATCTTGGTGATTTGGAGATGAAGGCAAATTAAACCCAAAGATTGCATCATGTATTAATAGATATTGGGGCTCCCTCCACCTCTTGTCTGTAACATGTTTTTTGACCATTGACCAACCCGCTAAAATTTTTTTCATCTGTTTTATCGTCGCCAAGTTTCTTTCGCCAGCTCTCAAATGTTATTTTTGAGGATGATCCCAATAGGTGATCTCTCAATTGCTATATAGGATAGAAATCCTGCATCCTTTTTTTGGCTCTAACAATGATTGTGAGGAAGAATTCACTTCACTGCATCCCCCACTGACAGTTCTCTCCCCCAACCATCTAATCTAGTCAGAACACAGCTTCCCCCACCACAGGACAAGCTCAATTTACATGTTAATCAGCACAGCTCTCTTCCCCAATGCCTCTGTAGGAAGTCGCCACAGCATGGGGTCAACCCATGAAAGGATCCTCATGTAACCTAATTAGCACTGAACAAATGCTGGTCCAAGCTCGCAAGCTTCAAAGACTTTGCTCAATTCAGCCCGTCGGGTCTTTCCCGATATTTCATATCGATTTATTAGGCGACCAGCTCATAACTGGTCCATGGCGGTTCATATCTCAAAATAGGGAAAACCCCCTCTCCCGCACGCACATTCCCATTTCCAGGTTCCCAGGACGCATGGAGACTGAGATATCCAAAACCCGGGGCCTACAGGGTCCATAGATAGGCGTGTCTCATACCCAGGCGTCAGGAAAGTTCCAGCTGGTTCTGATGGTACCACCGGCTTGGTTCTGTGCCAATGCCCTGCCGAGTTATATCCATTTTTTGGTTTGTATCAGAAACTGCATGCCCTGAGTGGGAGGAGTTCATAGACCTCCCAGGGGTGTGTAGGGGCTGCCAAGGGGGCTGCCCCCTCACAGATATAAGCCGGAGCCAGGGGTGGCTCTTTCGTTGATCCAGGAGGGTGGCCACCTAAGAACGGTTCCAGGACATCCGCACGCAGCAGCCAGGCCACATATGCCCCCCATGCGGCCGGGCCCCAAGCAACAAGGTAACTTGACTTATTTTAACTGCCTTTTGTCTGTAATCCATAATTGTATTTGCACCTCTCTCGACCGTATATTATTATCCATCTTGTACATATTCCTGTCTAGTGTGCCCCTTTAAGGCTAATTAAATCTATAAACTTTAATCTGAGTTAGTCTGTCTTGATCAACGGCCTCCACCCCTAATTCTCGGTCTATAGTATATAGCTACCCAAGGGTTGGTTCCTGACCCTGCTATAAGTCGGTAACGGACCGGTCTTATAACTAAACGAGCGAACTGGTGGCAGCATTGTTGTTTCCCTGTGCCAGTGTGGGCAAGGGTTAACAGTGGAACAGTATCTGGCTGACCTTGAGCTCCCCCTAGTGGGCAGCGCAACGTCGAGATACACCCCAAGTCAGGCCGTCGTCCCTCAAGCGGGCCGGCGGACTAGGCTGTTTTCGTCACAATGATGTCATCAAATACATTGCATGTTGCTTCTTTAGAGCGATCTCTCAACCTAGTACGACAAAAAGATGTCCGCTGTTTAATAGGAAAAAAGCTTGATCTTGGTAGTGTAAGTTTTTCATGTTATCCATCTTTTTCCTTTTGTATGTAATAATTGGCACAACGCCCCTTTTTTCAAGGCTCGAGAGGGGAGTATCAGCCTGTTAGGTGAGGAAATCACTTCATGGCAAAACCCCTTTAATGACCAGAACATATTTTTTAGTTTTTGCCTCCTTGCGTTTCAACAGTCGTAACTTTTTTTTATTTTTTGATGCAGTTGTTTAAGGCCTTGTCTTTTTGAGGGAATAGTTTAAGTTCACTTATAAATTATTGCAGATTTTTTTCAAATTTATCATTTTCTATTTTCACCATTCACATGGTGTTAGATTAATTATACAGGTCCTTACGGTCATGTGGTACCTAATAAAAAAAACCGTTCAAAATTTTTGGGGGTCCCCCCAGACAATTTAGGGTTCCCCCCTATACTTTTAAATTTCATCAAATAAGTTGAAAAATAATAGAAATTTTCGTCCAACATTAAAAAATGAGAAATAATGTTTTTTAAATTTGGAAATAATAATTTTCTTATTTTCACATTTTTGTTTTCATCGCCCCCCTTTTCGCAATTTTCCACCCATTGCAGAACTTTGGCTTTCTAGCTTTTAAAATTTGCTAAATTAATCGGAAAAAATTTTCCCCCCATGTTTCCAGAAGCCCCCCACAAGTTGGTTTGGGCTTGATGGGCATTTTTTTGGGTACCAAAACGTCAAGCTGCTCCCACAACAGCTAAATTTGGGGTTTTGAGATCTGGTGACTGGGGCCCGGCCATTCCATTACAGATGGGAATCCCAAACTCCCCTGCTTCCCCCCTAAAAATTTTTCTTGAAATCTTTTGGAGGGGGTTTTTGGGTGATTGTCCTGTTGAAAGGAAAAATTTGGCCCCAAAATCAAGAAAGGGCTTTGGAAATTGCAAAAAGGGAAAATAGCCTTTCCTTTTTCCCAAAACCCCCTTTTTTTTTTGTACAAATCCCCCCACTTACCACACCAAAGAAACCCCCAGAGCAACACTTTTCCCTCAAACCACACCAAAGCAACCCCGGGACCAAAACCCAAGACCTCCACCAGCACCAAAGCAACCCCAGACCATCAAAAATTACCCCCACCACACCAAAAAACAACCCCCAGACCATCCACACAAAACCTCCACCATGCTTGACAAAAGGCGTCATTCCCTTTTCCCCCAGCATTTTTTTAAATTTTTTCTAAACGTCCCACAAATGTTCTTCTTTGTTACCCAAACCCAAACTTCGATTAAACCATAACACTTTTTTCCAATCCCCCCTTCTGTCCAATTTTCTGTGTTTTTTTAAGCTCATATTAATTTTTTTCCTTTTTTTTGCCAGTCCAGATAGGGGGGGCCCTTTTTCTTTGCCATTTTCTGCCCTAAAGGCCCGGGGCACCCCCCGGAGTCCCTCTTCACTGTAATTTAAAACACTGGCTTTTTTGTTTTTTTTAATGAATGCCATTTTAAGAACCATGAGGCGTCAAAAAAAAATTTTTTTTTTTTCCAACTCGGGGACTCTAATACGTGGGTCTTTTTTGCCATTTTTGTGCAGGGGGGCCCTCCCATTTCTGTTTCTACTTTTGGTTAGGGCCTTTTTTTGCCCCTCCTCTGAAGGGAGTGGGTCCCACAACCCATTGAAAGGAAACCCTTCGGGTTCCCGGGGCAAAGGTGAAAACCAATTTCTAGATCCTCAAGATTTTTTTTCCAATTGAAGGGTTGTTTTCGGTGGCAAGTGCAGTTTAAAAACATATGGGCGACATGTCAAAAAAAAGCGCCGCCACGCCATTTTTAAAGGCAATTAAAGGGTGTAAGGTGTGGCCCCGTGAAGAAACCTGAAAAAATTTCCTGGTGTCAATTTCAAACCTTGCAGAAAAAAAAATTTTGTTTGCCCTAATCTGGGCTAAAACCCTAATGTGGGCCCTTTTTTATTATTTATTTTTTTATTTTAAAGCCCCAAAGGGAATCCCGGCGATGTACTTTTCCGAGGGGGTTACATAAAATTAAATAAGTCAAAAAAATTCCAGTGAAAAGGGTTTTAAAAGACAATTACACGACGAGGGGAGAGAGGACCCTACCGGGGAAGGGTTCAATGTACAAGGAGGGGGAAAGGACAGAGGGGGGGAAAGACATGTCTGGGGAGGAAAAAGGACAAGAAATATAAAGGGTTATAGGCAAGCCGAAAAATGGGTTTTCAGGTTGCTTTGAAGCTGGTGAAAGTAAGCAGGGGCGGGAAATACCCCAAGGCATTGGACTTGGGGGAAACCGGGGAGAGGTGGAGGGGGCCGTTGACTGTAAAAGAAAGATAAAGGGGCGGGGGGTAGTTTTTGGATTGGAAAGATTGAGTTCTGTTTTCCCCCACATTTATTTTTTAGGAGACGGGGATGAAAAAGGAGGAAAGGGACGACAGACAGTCAGGGTCCGGGGGGTTTTAAAAAAGTGACATCTTTGGGCCCGGAGAGGGAGAGTTGGTTATCAAACAGCATTCAGGTGGTAATGAAAGCCATGTAGAGGCCCAAAGACTGACCGAGGCCCAAAAATGTAGATAAGAAGATAATGGGGGCCCGGACTGACCCTTGGGGGCACCCACAGAGAAGGGGGCCGGGGGGAGGTGGAGCAGAATGAGGGGCGCTGAAAAGTCCGATCAGTGAGGTACGAGGAGATCCCGGAAAGAGCCAATCTGTGATGCCGAGGGAGGGGAGGGTTTGTAGCAGGAAAGGGGAAAGGGCCCAAAAGTGTCCAAAAGGGAGAGGGCAGGGCTAAGAGGAGGAGCACAGGTAGTGGGATGAGGGGGGTTTTGCAGTTAGGGTCATTAGTGACTTTGGTTTGGGCGGTTTCCGGGAGAGTGGTTTTGGGGGCGAAAACCAGATTGTATGGGGGCAAGAAAGAGTTGGGGGAGAGGTGGGAGGACAGCTGAAAAAAGACGGCCGAGGGGTTTTAAGCAAAAGGGGGCAGTGAGATTGGGGGGATAGTTTGGACAGAGAAGAGGGGTCCCAAAGGGTTTTTTTTAAGGGTTGGGTGATAGAGCATGTTTAAAGGAGAAGGGAAGATGCCCAAAGGTTTTTTTGAAAAGGGTTTAAAGAAGGGTGGGGCTGGGGGTGATAAAAGCACTGAGGGCTGGATGAGGGGGGATGGCTGGGTCAAGACACAGGTCTGAGGTTTTTGGGTTTTCAAAAGTAAGGGGAAGCTTGTCTTTTTTGACCGGGGGAAGCAAGTTTAAAGGGAAAAACAGGGTTTCAAGGGTAAGGGAGGGTGGGGGGGACCTTTCGGGGTGAAGCTTTTTTCTGAAGAGGTTGATCTTCTTTTTGGGAAATGAAAAGGCAAAGGCCTCGCTGAAAAGGGGGGATGGGGGGGGGTGTAGGTGGACCCGGGGAAAAAAGTTGGGAAAGGGTTTTTAAAAATTTTTCTGGGTTTGGGACAGGGAGGGGTTTTGAGAGTGGTGAAATTCCTGTTTGGCTGGGGGCAGTGGGGGACTTTAAAAGTCTGCAGTGAGTGTTTTATAAAGGGAAATTCCCTCATTTGGGGTGGTTTTCCCTTCCCGCGGCCCTCGCACTCTGGGAAACTCGCCCAAACCCGTTTGGTAAGGGCTGGTGCCAGGGGGGTCTGTTGATTTTTGCGGGGGTTTCCCGGCACCTTTAAGTATCATTGCTAGCTTTTTTTCCCTACCCTTTTAAACCCTTCGAATGTGTTTTTTTCCGGGGTATAATGTGCCTGGTTTTTTTTGTAGGAAGTCGTGTCGGAAAAGGGGGGTCTGGGGCCCAGGGGAATTTATCCTTGGGGGCCCCACCCCTTTTGTCATGAAAAAGGTTTTTCCCGGCCCCTTGGCCCCTAAAGGGGCCCCTTTTTTAAAATAATACAGTGTGCAAAAAAAAAAAACTGTATTGTGTAGTTTCACAAAACCAAGGGGGTCCCAGATCTGTTTTTATCTCCAATAAGTCGTCTAGCATAATCAAAGACACAGGGTAAGTTTGCTCCATCCCTTTTTCCCCCCCCCTCCCACATACAAAAACCCCGTCAAGTTTCCCTTGGTTTACGCACCCCCACAAACCCTTTTAAAAAAAACACCAAACAAGAAAAAAAAGTGAAAAAACCCCCATAAGGGCAAGTTCACCCCCAATTTTACAAAACAAGTACATATGTTTTGCTGCCATATATTTGCGTGTATAACCCTTTTAACACAAACCCTGACCCCATTGGGTCCAAAAACCAGTTTGGGGATAACCTACAAAAACCCCCCATATTGGGGACCAATAGAAAGGTTCCCCGAAAAAAACCCAAACCTTCCCAAAGGGGGAAAAACCGGGAACCCAAAAACAATATATAGAGACCAAAATTTGAGGTCAACACGAGCCATGGGTTTTAACCCACAAAAATCCCTTTTCCAAATAAAAGAGGAAAAACCCCATAGGGTCCCGACACCAGCCCAGGTATAAACCCACAACACCACCATTTTGAACCACATAAGGGCCCGACACCCAAACTTTAGGGATAACCCACAACACCACCATATAGACCCCCCTTTTGGAAAGGGCAGAACCCCCAGGGCCTCCCCCGGGTAATAACCCCCTTTTTTACAACCCCATATAGAGATCACATAGAGGTCAGACACAGCTAGGGGTTTAAAAAAAAACCCCCCACAAAACCCCAACCCAAATACAAAATACCAAAAAAATAGTGGTCAGACACCAGCTCGTGTCACATCAAATTAAAAGTGGGAAAAAGCAATGTTTCCTTTTTAGAAGTAAAATAAACCCCCGACATTTCCCGGATCAACCCGGGGACGTCTTCACTGATGAGGTCGTTTTCTTCCTCCCCAGTTTCTTATTTTCCCTTTTCTTCTGCATCCCCCTTCCACCCCCTGATGGACTTGTCCCCAAACCCCAACCCATCCCCGAAAATTTACACACAATTTTCTTAGAAATCCTCGCTTTTCCAGCACCTCTTTACCCATTCCCACCCCCTGTAAAACCTTTTTTTTCCCAGGGGGGTTGGGGGCGGAAAAAAAGCCATAAATTTTGAAGGGAATTTCATGAAAGGTTTTGGGTAATGCCCAAGCTTTTAGCTGTTTCCCTCACAAAATTTTTTTTGAAGGTAGGGAACAAGACCCTAGGTTTGGGAGGCAAAAAGTGCAAAGGCCCCTTTGGGAACTAAACAGGCCCCCAAATTTGGTTGGTAGGAAACCCCCTGGATAAGTTGGGAGGCCGGCCCCCCGGTAGGTTGGTGGGTTTTAGCCCGTGGGTTGGTAAAAAGCCCCAGGTTTGATAAGCGGGGTTTCGGTTTTGGGAAGTTGTTTAAACCAGTTAGGTTTTTGGGGGACCCCAGTTAGTTTTGGTTTTAGGGGAAATGGGTTCCCCCAGTTTGGTAAGCTATAGGAAGGGTTTTTTTATAGGCTGCAAAGGGCAATTTAGGGACCCTTCCCTTTTTTTTAGGGGTAATAATGCCTTTTGTTAGGGCTTCCCTTTTTGGTTTCTATACAAAAAAGGGATACAAAGGCAGTTTGGGCCTCCTTTAGGTAAACAAAAAAAGGGAGTTTGGGGCCTCCTTTAGGTAGCATCAGGGGAATTTTGGGGCCTCCTTTAGCTACTGTTTCAGGGAAATCAGGGGGGCCCCTTTAAATAGGTTTTCAGGTAAAATTAAAGGGCCCCTTAGTTTTAGGTAGTTTTGGGGGCCCCCCCCTTAAATTTGCAGGTAGTTTTGGGGGCCCCCCTTTAAATTTGGCGTTGGGGCCCCCCCCCTTTGTTTGGGGTAGTTAGGGCCCCCTTTACAGTTTGTTGGGGTTAGGGCCCCCTTTTGAAATTTTTTTTGGGAGTTTGGGGGCCCCTTTTTCTTAATTTTTTTGTATTTTGGGGCCCCCCTTTTTTTAGTTTGGGTTGGTTTTGGGCCCCCTTTTTTTGGGATAGGTTTTGTTGGGAGGTTTAGGGCCCCCCTTTTGCTAGTTTGGGGTAGTTTGGGCCCCCTTTTTTGTAGGGTTTTGGGCCCTTTTGTTTTTGTGGTTTTTTTTTTTTGTTTTTTGGGGTTAGGGCCCCCCCTTTTTTTTAGGGGTAGGTTTTTTGGGGAGGGTTTTTTTCGGGACAGGGCCCCCTTTATTTTCCCGGAGTCAGGCCCCCTTTTCCCCTCAGGGTTTTGTTTTTGGAGTCAGGGGTTCCCTTATTTTTGGATTAGGGCCCCCTTTTTTTTAGGAGTTAGGGCCCCCTTTATTTTTAGGAGTTAGGGCCCCCTTTGTTTTTAGGTGGTTAAAGGGGGCCCTTTGTTTTTTAGGTTTTTGGGTTTTGGGGCCCCCTTTGTTTTTTAGGGTTTTTGGGGCCCCTTTGTTTTTAGGGGAAAGGGGCCCCCTTTATTTTTTAGGGAGTCAGGGCCCCCCTTTAATTTTTGGCAGTCAGGGCCCCCCCCTTTTTTTCAGGCAGTCCCGGGCCCCGCGGGCCCCCATTTATTTTTAGGCCCGTCAGGCCCCCCTTTTGTTTTGGCAGTCCCGGGGCCCCCCTTTTGGATTAGGCAAGTCAGGGGGCCCCCCTTTTTTTAAGTCAGGGCCCCCTTAAAAAATTAGAAGTCAGGGGGCCCCCCTTTGTGATTAAGTTTTTTCAGGGCCCCCAAAATTTATTGTTGGGAAAAGAGGAGTCAGGGCCCCTTTTGATTAGGAAATCAGGGCCCCCTTTTGATTAATGTAGGGCCCCCTTTTGATTAGGAAATCAGGGCCCCCTTTGGATTAGGGACAGGGGGGAGGCGGCCCCCTTTGTGTTTTGGAAAACAGGGCCCCCTTTTTGTTTTAGGTAGTCCGGGCCCCCTTTGTGTTTTGGGTCCCCTTTTTCAACAGGGCCCCCTTTGTTTTTAGGTAGGGCGGGCCCCCCTTTTTTTATTAGGAATTTGGGGCCCCCTTTGGGGTTTTGGTTTCGGGGGCCCCCCCCTTTTGGGTTTTGGAGTCGGCCCCCTTGGATTAGGAGTCAGGGCCCCCTTAATTTTGGGCCCGGTTTTTCAGGGCCCCCCCTTTGGTGTTTCCCGGGCCCCCCTTTTAAAGGGGACTTAGGGAAAAGGAAAAAAAAAAAAAGCCCCTCCCTCCCTTTCCCCCCCCTGGCCCCCTCCCCGGCGCTTCCCGCGGAACTTCGGGCCCCTGATAGGGGGTTTGGGATTTGGACCCCCCTCCCTCAACCCTTTCGGGCCGGCCGGGCCGGGAAAGGTTAAGGCCTAACGCCCTTTTAAATTTCCGGGAACAACGGGCAGACGGGGAAACCCGGGGGCTTGGTTAAATGCCGGGGCCCTTTCTGCGCTGGGAAATCCCGGGGGCCCGGCCGGGGGGTCCGGGGGGTTTGGGGGCACTGCCTCCCGGGGGCCCCCAAAACAGGGTTTTTTATCTTCTAAAATCTTTACCTATCCCTCATTCGTCCCCTGCCCACACATTTTTTCCCATCACCCCTTTTCCAAAATCCCCCAACCCTTTTTTTCCTTTTTTCCCCTCTTTCTTTTTACTGGGTTTTTCCTTTCTATAACTCATATTGCCCCCCACCTTTTGTTTATTTTTTCAAACCGGGGTTTTCCCAACTCCATTAAATTTTCCTACCCCCTTTAAAGGGAAATGTTTTCCCCACCTGTTGGGTTTTTCCCCCCTTTGGCCCGGGGAAAAGGTCTTTTTGGGACCGGGTGGCGGTTTTCCGGGGGGGCCAAAAAACCCTTTTAGAAGCACCCAAACTTCCCTCCCCCTTTTTTTTGGGCGGGAAAATTTGCTTCTTAATGGGAAGGGGGGGGGCTTTTTTTTCGCTCATCGCGGAGGGGAAAAAAAAAACCCCCCCAAAGGCCGGGTTAAAATGTCCTATGGGGGGATGCCCCCCCCTTACTATCCATCTGTCTCCGATTTCTTTTCTTGGTTTTTTTCTAATTTTTTTGGGCCCCCCTTTTTTCTTTTATTTTTTCTTTGTTTCCCGAACCTTTTTCCCTTACTTTTAAAACCTTTTTCGTTAATTTTTTATTTCGGTTTTTGTCCCCGCCCCCTCCCTTTAATACTTTTTCCGTCCCTTTTCCCGTTTTTCCTTTATTTTTCTTGTTCTTTTTTCCCCCCTTTTCTCCTTGTCTAAGTTTTCCTATATTTTGGTCCTTTTTTCCCCCCTCCCTTACTCCTTTTCCACCTTTTTTCCCGTGTTTTTGGGTCTTGTCCCCCCCTTCTCCTTGTCCCTTTTTTTCCCAAAAATGGTTTTTTGTCCCCCTTCCCTTTTTTTTTTCCTACACTTTTCTATATTCAAAACCCCTTTGCACAATTTCTTCCGGATAAAGTTCCCTCGATTTCCCCCACAGCCCCCGCTTTTCCCCCAGGAATTCTTTTCCCTTTTCAAAAATCCTGGTTTTTATTCCCTGTCCCCAGATTTAATGCCCCCTTTTCCCGGGGAGTAACTAGGGAAGGGCCCGGGCCAAAAAACAAAATTCTGTATGGGCCCCCCCTCCCTCACCTCCCCGAACCAAAAAAATTTACAGGGCCCCTTAAGTCATGCCCGTTACTAGATAATACAAGGGCAAATACCGCACCATACATATCATATCATACTGCTACCAAAAAAATTTTTCCCAAATTTAAAAAACCAAAATTAATTTTAAAACCAATTAACAAAAAAATAAATAAGGGAACTGATTCCCACGCCAAAAAAATTGGGAACACCAAATTACACCCCCATAAAGGGGCTAATTTCCCCCCAAAACCCCCTTTTAATCTTGGTTCAATAATACAAAGGGGATTTAAAATTACCGAATAGGCCCCATTTAGTTTTTTAAAACCAGTGGGGGCACAAAAAACAATTTCAAAACCTTGGTTAAAAAATTACCCCCCAAAATTTACCAAATAATGGAAAAACACCAAGAAAAGGTTTTTTTCAAACTTTTTGAAATTTTCCAAATAAAAAAAATTTTTGGAAAATTTCCCTTGAAAAAACACCAGTTTAGAATGGGGCCCCCTTGGGGGGAAAAAAAATTGAATATTACCAAAACCCCTACAGTGATTTATAAAGGGGGGGATTCCAAAAATTTCTTAAGGGCTTCCCCGAAAAAAAAAAATATATTAAAAATCCAAAAAATTTTAATTTTACCCCAAGGGTTAACAAAAAAGCTCTTTCCAAAGGAACCCGTTTAAAAAAAAATATTTAAAAAAATACAGGTAACCAAAATTAAAATTTAACCCCCAGGGACCCCAAGGCCCCCTACCGACCCTATTTATCCCAAATTTCAGTGAATTTTTAAGTTTTTTGACACTTTAACCAACCCTTTGTTTAGAGATTTTATATTACCTTAAAAACAAAATTTTTCCACAAAATTTTTTTGTGGTAAAAAAACCAAGGGGTAAAATTGAAAAACCATTTTTAAAATTTTCCTTTTCCAATAAAAAGTGGAACCATAAAAATTTGAAACCAGTTACCAGGCTTACAAAAATTTTTTTTTATAAGTTTTTTTTTTTCCATTTGGGGGGTTTTAAAATTTTTTGTTTTAAAAAACTTTTAAAAAAGAAATTTTTAAAATACCTAAAATTTTAAAAGGGACCGAATTAAATGGTTTTTTGACCCAGTTTTTTACACCAAAACCTCCTTTTGAAAATTAAAATTACCAAACCCCTTTTTTAGTTTTATAACCCCAGGTTTTTTCACGGCTTTGCAAAGGGGGTAAAAAAAATTTAAAAACCTTTTCCAATTTTTCAATTTACCCAAAAAGGTAAACCGTATAAAAACTCTTAAACTTAAATTCCCCCAACAGTTTTCCTTTTAGTGTATCCCTTTTTTGTACACCTCCTTTCAATTTTTTGGTAAACAACCCCAAAAAAGGGAAAAATAAGGGTTTTGGTAATTTTTTTAAAAATTTTAACAAACTCTTTTCGGCCGTATTTCCCAAATTATTAAAAACCCCTTTAAAAAACAAAAAAAATTTTAAAAAACCCCCTCCTTTCGGTATTTTTACCTTAAAAATTACCCCCAAAGGGAATTTTAATTTTTTTCCGGCTCTGAAAAAAAAAAAATATTTTACCTCCAATTTTCATGAACCCTTTTTTTTTTTACAACCAATTTTTAAAAAAACCCCCACCCTTTTTTCGCCTTTATTAAATTTCCCAAAAACCCCCTTTTGGGGGGAAACCCCGTTTTTGGGTATCCCCCAGGGTAACAAGGCTTTTAAATTTGGGGGGATTTGTTTAAACCCCTCCAAACAGGGGGATTAATTTTCAGGGTAGGCCCCATTTTTACAAAAGCCCCAACATTAATGTATTTTGGGTTTTCCCAAAGGGGCCCATTTTTTTTGTTGGGTAGGGAAAAGGGGGGGGAAAAAGGTTTCCCCAATTTTTTTCTTATTTTTAATATTGAAAATTAAAAGGGGTTTAAAACAACCAGTTTAACAAAGTTAATTTTTTTTGATGTTTTTTATTTTTTTTTTACAAAAGTTTACCATTTTTATTTTTGGGGGGGGGCAAATTTTTGTGTTTTTAACGGTTTTTTTAAGGATTGGGGGAAAAAATACCCCCAACCCAAGTTTTTTTTAAAAATTTTGTGGTAGTACCAAAATTTTTCCGGCCTTTAGAAAGGTTAATTATTTCCATTTTTTTAAGTTGACCAAAAAAATTTTTTTTGTGGAAAAAAGGAATTTTTTTCAAAAAATTTTTTTTTTTACAAAAAGGGGCTCCTTTTTTTCCCAAAGGGCTTTTTTTTATTTTTTTTCCCCCCATTTTTTTTTTTTTCCCCCCGTTTGGGAAAAAAACCAATTTTTTTAGGTTGGGGGTACCCCCCAAAAAATTGGGGAACAAAAAAAGGCTTTTTGGGGGAAGGGGGAATTTTTTTAAGGGGGAAAAAAATTACAGGGGTTCAAAAATTAACCCTCTTTGTGTTTAAGATGACCTTTTTCAACCCCTTGAGAAAACGGGTTTGGGTTTCCCCCTTTTTGGGGGTTTTTGGGAAACCAGGGGTTCCGGGGCCCACCAATTGGGGTGGGGGGCAATCTCCCCCCCCGGCCGGCCACACCAAACCCCCCTGGCGATTTGGGTACCCAAAACCCCACCCCCTTTGGGTTTCCTTTTGGGAAATTTCCTTACCTTTTTCCCAAATACCTTTTTTTAAAAAAATCCCTTTTCCCCGGGGCCCACCTTTGGGGGGCAAAACCTTTTTTCTAAGGGAGGTGGCAGAAGTTGGGAAAGGTAAACCCCCGGGGGCAAAAAGGATTAAGGGGGGCCCCCCGTCCTCCTTTTTAAAAAGGTTTTTTGACCAAAATTTTTTTTGGATTTTTTTAAAACCCGGGGGGGCGGGCTTTTTTTGGAAGAAATTTTTTGTTACAAGCCTTTTTGGCCTTTAAACCCCTCTTTTTTAAAATTCCCTGTACCCGGTAAAACCCCCCATTTTTAAAGGGGTTTAAAGGTTTTTTAGGCTCCAGGGTTTAAGGGGTTTGGTTGGGTCAGTTTTTAACCCCTTAAAAGGCCCAGAAAATTTGTTTTTTTTTAAAAAGGAAAAGAAATTTTGTTTCTTTAAAAGGTAGGTAAGGGGTTTTTTTTGAACCAAGGGGGAGTTTAAAGATTTTTTTCTTTTTAAATTAAAAGGTTTAAGGAAATTGTTTTTTTCCCTTTAAGGAAATTTAAATTGGCCCCCGTTTTTTTTTCCCGGGGCCCCAAATTAAAAAGGTTTAAAACCTTTTTAAGTTAAATTAAAAGGGCCCCTATGGAAAGGGGGGAAAAATTGGTAGGTAGGTTTTTTTTCCCTTAAGGGGAGGTTTTGGTTTTGGCCCAATACTTTAAAAAGGGCCCCAGGTTAAAAGTTTTTAAAGCACCCCAGGTAAAACTTAAAAGGTTTTTTTGGCAATTGGTTAAAAAGGAAAACCCAGGTTTAAAGGCCCAAGGGGAACCGGTTAAGGGTATGGAACCCCAACAGGTTTTTTGTGTAGGGTGGGGCCCCCCAGGTTTTTGGGGGAAAAAAATAATAGCCCCTTGTTTTTTGGGGGGAAAAGGCCCACAAAAAAAGGTTTTGGTAGGGAAAAATAGGCCCCTTTTTGGGGGAAAACCCAAAAAATAAGGCCAAAGGGGAAAGGGCTTTAAATGGTTAAGGGGTTAAATTTTTTGGGGCCAAATTTTTTTTTAGAAAAGCCCCAAATTTTTTTCCCCCCCCGGGTAAGGAAAAAAGGTAAAGGGGCAAAAAAATAGGTTAAGGCCCCCCGGTAGGGGTTTAAGGGTAGGCCCCCCCCCCAAAAAGGGGAGGGGCCAATATTGGTTAGAAACCCGGAAAGGGTTTGATGGTTCCTATTTGGGCCCTTTTTTAGGTAAGGCCCAAAAGGGGGAGGAATTAGGAAGCAATAGGTTTCCCAAACCCAATATAATACCAAGGGGAGGTTTAAGGCCCCAAGGGGGTTAAAAAAGGGGGTCCCGGGCCCAAATGTTTAATTAGGGAAGGGCCCGGGGGTTTAAGGGAAAAAGGGGGGTTTTAAAAAAGGGGGTAAAATTTTGGGGTAGGCAGGGGCTTTTTTTAGGGGTTGGTTCTTTTGGTTGGGGCCCATAATTTTGGGGTTTTGGCAAAAAGGCAACCGGTTAAATTAGGGTTTTGGGCCCTTTTAAAACGGGGGCCCCATTTTTAAAGAATTTTTTTAAGGGATTTTGCTTAGGGTTTAAGGGGGCCATTTTTACGGGGGAAAAGGGAAGGGGGCCAGGAAATTTTAAGGGTGGGGTTTTATAGGGGCCATATAAGGGGGTAGGGGGGGGAAAAAGGTTTTGGGTTTTTTGGGAGCAAAAGGGGCCCCCAATTTGGGGGCATGGCTGTTAAACAAAAATAAATTTCCCTTTCTCCCTCTCTCCACACCCTCCAATTCGACATGCTTTTCTCTCTGTGTCGGCCCCCGGGTGGGGGAAATTTTGTTACCTTAAAACGCCCTTGCCCACCCTCCCGGGGCCCCGGGCCTGGGTGGCTTGGGGGGCATATGAATATATCTTTCCCCGGGGAAAAAAGTGGGTTTCTCACCTTTGGTATAACACCTGCACCCTAAGGGAGTCTCCCGGTCCTAGTATGAATATTTTGGTTTGGACTACATAGTCTCTTGTTTAATTTTTTAAAATGAGCAGGCTCTGAATTTTTAAAAAAAGTTGAAAAGTTAAATTTTTCCTATGAATGTTTAATTTGAAGCTCAACTCCCTGCCCCCCCGAGGTTCTTAAGTCAAAACCCTGATGTGGCCCCTGTAAAGGGTTTGGGGGCCCCCCCCTTTCTCCATAAAGGACGCCCGCAGACCCAAAACCACCCGTTCACCAGATTTCTCCTTTTTTTTCATACACAAACTTTTTTCCCCCCTGAATTTAACCCCCCAAGGATGGACAGGGGCAGGAAAATGAGAAACAGCAAAAATATTAACCTCAACCCTTTGGGGGATCCTCCCCTGGGGACAGGGGAAAAGGGTTTTTAAATTTCTTAAAATTTTATTAAACTTTAATTTTCTAACCAAATCAAAAAATAGAAGGGGGAAAAAACCCTAATAGGAGGAATCCAGCCCCTCCCGTTAAGGGGCTTCAGGGAGCTTCCCCCTGATGAACGAGGGAACGGAAGCCCCGGGGAACCCGCCCCCAAATAAGGTCAGTTATGTATCCCTGGAACCAAGAGCCATATTAAAAGTTTTGGGGCAATGGGAATGGTATATCGAGGAGGAGAGGGCCCCGAGGGCCAAGGGGGATGAAAAAGGGGTTTGGGTTCAGCCCGGGGGACCAAGGGGAAACAGATAGTCGGGGTTTAGCCCCGGAGGGCCAAGGGAATCAGATGGTGGATTCAGCCCCGGGGGGCCAAGGGAATAGATGGGCCCGGGGGGCCCCGGCCCAAGGAAAGGGGAGCCAAAGGGGAAACAGTTTGGGGCCCGGGTTTAAACCCATAGGAGCAAAGGGAAAAACAGATGGCCCGGGTTTAGCCTGGAGGGGCCAAGGGGAAACAGATGGTTTGGGGTTCAACCGGGGGATTGGATTTTTTTTTTTTTAGTTTTTAAATTTAGAAACTTTGAAAATTAGGGTTTTTAGAAAAGCAAAGGTTTTTAGCACTCTTAAAGTATTTCACTCTTACAGATCAAAGTTTTATTTAGGTCAGGGCTGAAATTTCCTGGGGTTCCCCCCAAAGGACTTGATTCTGGGAGCCCAAACCAAAAACTAATTTTACTTTGCCTCGCCCCCTGCATTGGCCCCCTCATTCCCCCAAAATTTAAACTTAATTACAGACCGTTTGATGACATCCCCACATCACCTGTAATCGAGGGTGGGGAAAATTTAACCCCAAAGTTCCTGGAAAGTCTCCCAGTGCAGGGAAAAATATCAGTTCAAAACCCCTAAATTTTTAGATCGGGCAATGACCCCGGGATTTCTTCCCCCATAACAGGGTTACAAAAGTAGTGAAGAAGCGTCAGGTGACTGTGTGGGCCCCCCGAGCTGTCCCTGTGTGCAGGAGGAAGGAGCCGGGGCCCAAAAAAATAGAGCCTCCCCCGCAAATCACGTTTTTTTGGGGGGAGGACAAAACAGAAGATCCTAGAAAATCCCCAACCCCAAAATGAGGAGCTTTCTGCTGGAGAGGTGACACTGCGCTGGGGGAAAGGCTGGGCTTAACAATTAAAACACCACTGGAGGGGTCCCGGTGTTGAACCCTATCAATTTTGGGGTGTCAGGTTCCCAAAAAGGGGGTTTTTAGGGGGGGTTGCTGTCATTTCTAAAGGAAGGGGTGGGAGTTTTAGAAGGCACAAGGCGTTTCATGGTGGAAGGGCTGGAGAAAACACCGAACCCCTTATGTCCTTTAAGGTTTAATGAGAAGAAACTGGGTTATTGTAACGATTCCAAAACCCCGGGGGCTGGAAAAAACCGGGGGGGTTGGGGGATCCCTGGGCCCACCCGGGGTGCCATGGTAAAAGCAGGGGGTGAGTAGCCGGGAAATCCAGGGGTACTGGAGAACCGATGGCACAGTCCGGATGATAAAAACTATTGTTTTTGCAAAAAGGTTTAACAAAGGGATGTGGGAGCTGGTTTCCGCCCCAGGGGAAAAGCAGGTAGCGATAAAGTAAAAGGAACCAAATTCAAAGTCAGCCATACAACAACCAAGGGGGGCAAGCCCCTATTTCTGGATACAACAACGAAAAAAACAACCAGGGTAGGGCCCGGGGGAAAAATCCTTAAGTCAGCAGAGGTCACAGGTCCAATTTGGGGCCCGGGCCCAAGGAGCCCCAGTCTCTTTTAAAAAGAGTTTCAGGTTTGCCGGGGCGCGGGCCCCCAAAGGGAGCTTGTTTTGCGCACAGGAGCCCAAAGGGGCCCGGAAGGGAAACAGAGATTTGGGGGGCTTTAGGGGTACGGGGCCCGGCGGTCTTGGGAAAAAAAGCCCTGGCAAAAGGGGAAAAGTTCAAACAAGGGGGCCGGGGGCACGAGGGAAGGGGCACGTGACGGTCCGAAACAGGGGGCTGCGGGTGAACCGTGACAAATTTATCTTGCCTTTACTTTGGTGCAGGGCGGCATTGGGGCTATGTTTTGGGGTTTTTAAAAGGGAAAGGGGTCATCAGAAAATAATGGGCCCGGGGGGTGTCCTGCCTGCGGGGTTCCAAAACGTTCCTGGTGAAAAACTTGCCAGGCCAGCGATTTTTAAACCATCTCCAGCCAAAAGGGCAAAAAAAAAAAAAAAGGGTTCCCCAAAGGGGGAACCCCCAAAAGGGCCCCTTCGGGAGGAGACATTTTGATCTCCAACTTTTTTGCCCCCCCTCCCTGACCCGCGGAGGGAAAGGCCCCCTGCGCGGGCCCCTCTTGCCCCCCCCTTTACCTCGCGCGGCCCAAGGGAAGAAAACGCTTAAAACCCCACTCCCAGTGCAAAGTCCACCCGCGGGCCCAAACCAAGCAGGGCCCACACCTGCAATTTGGACGGGACCGAACGACTAACCGGCGTCTCACCTTCAAACCTGGAGCCGCGGGACAGCGGCGCTCTTCAGGTGCAAAGGGGTTTGGGGTGGGGGTTTAAAACGAGCATCGAGAGACCCTGTAGTGGCCCCACCCAGGGGCATTTAGGGGGTCAAGGTGGGTTATGGCCCCGGGGCGTGGGGCCCGCCCGGTCCAAACTGGGCCCAATTGCGGGAAAACCCCAGGGCCTCCATTTTCTGTTCAGCAGTTAACCCCCCAAAAGCCTAAAAAGGCGGCGGGGTATCTCGCCCCTCCCCCCCCCCCCCCCCCCCCCTCTGGGAGCAAGTCCCAAAACCTCCAAAGCTCAATTTTTACCACCCAACGGGGCAAACAAGGACCTGGGGTTTTTGGAGGGAGGGGTCCCGCATTTCCCTCTCCCCACTGGCAAAGGGGACCCTGTTTCATTGCCTTTGGGGGTCTTTAAATTTCCCCCCTCCGGGCCCTGGGCAACCCCGGGGGGCGGGCCCCCCTCCCCCCCCCCAGGCAGTAAAATGTAAAAACCCATAAAACTGTCCCTCCAAAGACCCCAGATGCTCTCTGGGGAGGTTCCAGAGGTAACCCGCTACCTTCCTCAGTTGTCGTCTGCACCCGCTCCCCCGGGGGGGGGGGAAAGGGATCCTTTTGGGGGGCCCCTGTTAAACCTTTCAGGAGCCCAAAAAAACTGCCGTTGGGTTGCACCTCTTAGAACCGTGGGGTGCTGGTTTTGTGAGCCGCTTTTTTTCCCCGTTGCCAAAATATGCAGCAAAACCCCCCCGCATGGCCCCAAATTAAACCCTAACTCGTCCACCCTTGGGGGGGAAATTTCCTTTTCGCCCAAACCCCGGGGCCTTCCCCTTTGGGGGGAAAACGGGACATCTTTTGATCAACACTCTGGCCCCTTTCCCAAACCCTAAGCCTCCCCCCCCAGAGGAAACAATCCATCCCTTTCCCCCCTCACCTGGAAAATACGGGGACTTATATGCTGCTTTTCCCCAAATTTTGGCTTGCACCCCAAATTTGGGAATCGACCCCTTTAAAAAACCTTGGGGAGAGATTTTGGGGCCCCCCTTCAAATTTTACATTTCTGGGCCCCTTTAAAAAAAGGGTCCAAAAAAATGGAGGATGCACCCGGCCCTCCAAAAAAGGCCACGATTTTTAACTCTACAAAACTTCTGTTTCTGAAAAAGCCGATCGATATACTCACCTTGGTTTTTCCCCATGGATGACCTTGAAAAACCCCAACAAAAAAAGAAACAACATTTTGGGGTGCAGAGGCCCGCCAGAAACGGGCAAATGGCCGATTTTGATAAAACCCACATTAAAAAAGGGTTTTTAACCTTTCATTCTAGGGAACCTGAGGAGACTGTTTTTTAAACCCTTTTACCGGCCCTTTGGGGCCCTTCCCCCTCCCAATTTAAGATGCCCCGCCCAGAGATATTTCGGGCGCATTCCATCATTTCACTCTGGGAAAGGAAAAAAAATAATGAGAAAAAACCGCCCTCATGAAATTTGACCTTTGGGGGCGGAAAAGACTTTGGCCCCTTTCCAGACCTTTTAGGGAAACTCTCCGAAATGCGTTCCGCGGGAAAAACCATTGCTGACCCTTCTCCAAGCCAGGAATATTCCCTAAAATTTGGGCTTCCCCCTTTTCCATCCAGGTTTTGCCACAAAGGGCAACTTCTTTTTCCCCCGCCTCGGGGGGACCTTCCCACCTTTTCTTTCCACCTTTTGGGCTTCCCGAAGTGTCTTTACCGGACCCTTTCAAAACGGGGTATCCTGATGGTTCCCCCTTTTCGCCCGGACTTTCTACGGATCCGCAAAACCCCATCCTTTTTTCATCCCCAAAAACACCCAAGCCTTAAACCTTCCCCGACGACGCCTGAGTAGTCTGGAGCGCTCCCCCCTCCCCAAACGACACCCCCCCACTGAGGGCTTGGGAATTTTTTTCTTCAGCGGTTTTTTAAATCAAGGGGGCGGGGTAAATGGGCTTTTTCCCCGTTCTCACTTCGCCCCTTCCTTTGTTTTTGAAAATTGGCCCCTTTACTTCAAAAGTGCTTGGGGGCTTTTGCTGGGGTCACTGCTCTTCCCCTCCCTCCCCCTCTCCCCCTTTTTTTTCCCCTTCTTCTCTCTCTTTTTTCTTTCCCCCTCTTACTCCTTTTTTTTTCCCTTCCCCCTGTTTTCCCACCACCCCCCCCCCCCTTTTTTTTTTTTTGGGGGGTTTTTTCTCTTCCCCTCCCTCCCCTTCCCTGTTTTGGTTTTTAAGTTTACTCCTTTTGTGCACGGTTTATACATCCTCTACGGTAAACGGGGGTTGGGGACCACCCCCAAATTGGGCGGGCTTTTTCTGTATGGCTTTTTCTCTCCACCCATTTGGGTTTTTTGCCCTCCCGGGCCCCCTTTTTGTGGAGGAAATATCCCTTCCAACCATCCCCCTAGATTTTTCCAAAAACCTTGAGACTCTCTGTTTAAAAGATATTTCTGCTCCAGCCCCCTTTTTTTTTTTTGGGTTTTTGGTAACGATTATACTCACCCCCAAGATGTAGTCATTTCCCCACGTTCTATTGTGGCCTTTGAAGTGTTACTTCTGTTTTTGTTAAGTATTTGGCCTTCTCTTTTTAGGTCTCTCTCCACAATGTTATGGTTACAATGTATTTACTACAGTTTTCTCCAGTTGTCCTCCGCTCTGCCCCCGGGTCCCTCTCTCGGGGCTCACCTTTTTGGGTACTCGCACATCATTGTTGGGGCGATGTCCCCACTTCCTTTGGTAGTATATTGATAGGTATTAGTATAGGGTCCTATTGACCTTTGCTTCCATACATATTTGATTGATATTATAGTGGTGGTCATCTTATGACTTTCTGCTTGAGCATATACACATTTTTCTCCAGTTTTGGGGGGTTGTGGTATGTTAATTGACATATATTAGGGTGTTTGTACTTTTAAATTTATAAATATTAAAAGTTATATTTTAGAGTGGATTTTGGTACACACTGTGATTTTTACTCGCACATCATCCCCTGATGGCTAACCTTAGAGTGACTTCCCTCAATGTGAAGGTATTCGATGTGCCCGAGAAGCGCTCCCAGATCCTTTATGACCTCCATAAGCAGAAGTCCCATATTGTCTGTATCCAAGAAACCCACTTGTTAGATTCCCACATCAAGACTTTTCGCAACAGATACTTCCCTGTCTGGTACCATAGCAGTAATTCCATTGCTAAAACAAAAGTAGTCGCCATTTTCTTTCACAAATCCTTGCCGGTCCAGATCCTGGAAGTTCTCCCTGATGCCGACGCCAGAGCTTTTTTCATTAAATGTAAGATCCAAGGCCATCTGTTTACGATCACTAATGTATATGCGCCTAACACGGGACACCTCTCGTTCTTCTCTAACACCTTAGATACCCTTACAGGCTTTGCCCAGGGCAAGCTTATTTTGTGTGGTTTTTAATTTTTTCCTTTAAAACCCCCTTTGCTAATCCCTTTCCCCCCGGGCCCCGCCTTCCCCCCTTTGCGCCATCAATAGAAATCCAAAAAATTTGGTTTTTCCCCCAATTGCAACTGGGTGATGCATGGCGGTTAAAAACCCCCCCGGGAAAAGGACATCCCTTTCCCTCTCTTTCCCGCACGGCTCTTATACCGGGGACGACTATATCCTCCCACATCACTCACTGCTACCCCTTTTCCGCCGGGGCCCAATCGGAAACAACTGCACCTAAAACTTTCCCCATTTACATTTGATCTTCGTCTTCCGCACACTTCTAGGCCGACTTTTTCATGGAAATTGAAGGGCCCTTTTCCCCCTTTCCCGGAAATTTTAAATTTTTTCCTTACGGAGCTTATTAGCACGGTGGAAGCGTTCTGCTTGGACCATGCTGATGACTCTACTCCCCCACAGACTCAATGGGAAGCCCTTAAGTGTGTCCTGAGGGGGGTTCTTATAAAACACGGGGCAAGGTTGAAGTGGGAGAAATCTCACAAGCTGCAGGCCCTACTCTCGCGTCTGCACCTTCTGGAGTCCACCCACAAAGTCTCAAGCCTTGAGACAGACTTATGAGACTTAATGCGGGTTCGGCACGGGTATGTTTCTTGCTAGACAAGCAGCACCAGAGGTACCGTCAAATTTGCGCGGGCTCATTTTACACATGGAGTAATAAACCGGGACGGTTCCTGGCCCAAGCGCTCCGCGATAAAAGGGCTTCCCTGATACCCCACCCTTTTAAAGAACTTGAAGGGCCAAAACTATTACATAAAACCGAGGAGATTTTTGAGTGTTTTTAAAATTACTTTATACAAGCTTTATAATCTCGACCCCCCCCCCCCCCCCGGGTCTCGTGTGGGCTTGGAGACTTTTCAGACGTCCCTCCGAAATTACCTCTCACATACAACCTTGCCTACACTTGACCCTCAGTCCCTCGCCCCCTTTGGGAAAGGACCCCTTTTTTTCTTGACAAGCTTAGCAGAGCTATCTCTGCTCTCCCGGCTGGGAAGAGCCCGGGTCCCGACGGGTACACGGCGCACTTTTATAAAACCCTGAAGGATTCCCCTTCCATCCCCCTCCTTAGGGCGTTTAATATAGTGTCTTCCGGTTCTCATTTTGATCCATCTTTTTTGAAAGCATTTTTTTACTGTGATTTTTCCCAAAAAGGGGGCGACCCAGCGCTGTCCAAAATTTTTCAGACCTATTTCCCCTTTTTAAAAACTGAAAGCCAAGCTTTTTGCTTTAAAATTTTTTTGCATTGCCCACTTTAAAACCCTTTTCTGGGAAAACCCAACCACCTTTTTTCAGGTCGGATTCGTTCCTTCCAAAAAGGCAAGGGACACTTTTTAAGAAAAATTTTCTCTCTTTCACCACATCAAAGGGCCCTTTTAAAAACCACCCCGTGGTTTTTCCAAACCTAAAACGCCGAAAAGGGGCCCTTTTACCCCGGTTAACTGGTCCCCTTCCCTGAAGGGGGGTTTTTTGGACCGACGGGGACTGGGGGCCGGCAAAGGTTGGGCAGGATATTTTCACTTTCCACTCCCCCAAGCACAAAAAACGAAATAAAATTCTCCTTATCCCCACCCCCTTTCCCAGATTTAGCAATGGTTCCAACCCGAGATTCCCCTTTCCACGATGGGTTTTATATTTTATTTATGGAACAAACAAAATGCAGGCCTTTTCTTTTTAGACGACTCTATTCAGGGTATTCAGATCGCCAACCGCCATATAAAATGCTCGGCATTTGCAGACAAACTGCCCCCCTAAAGCTCTCGTCCCTTTTAGATTCTCTCCCACTGTACTCTTGGGCCCCTACAAGACTTTTGGGTCTCTTTGCCAAACACAAAATGGGAAAATGTTTGAAAAGCCCTGGCAAAGACCTTAATCTCTCTGACCACACCCTCCGTAGCTTGAAAAACTTTCTTTTCCCTTTACTTGTTTAAAACCTCCTTTTCCCCTACTTTGGGGGTCCCGAAACCCCTTTAATCCGAAAAAAATTTTTGAGCCTAACGTCGCACCCCTTTCTTTCCATGATTAGGGGCCCGGGTTTATCTAAATTTGGGGAAAAGAAATTTTTTTTTGGGTTGGGCGTATTAACATTTTCAAAAAAGAACATTTTCCTGTCTCTTATATTTTTTTCAGACCATTTTCCCCTCCTTCTTCTAAAAAATTTTTTTTTTTTTGGGCCCCGCGCCGGTTTGTTTCTGACTTTTTTGGGGGCCAAAAAAAAAACCCCAAAGGGTTTGCTCACTCTATACTTACTAGGCCTAAAATGGAGGGTGGACTTGCTCTTCCTGACCTCCACCTGTACTACCTTGCCTCAGTCATGGTACACACGCTGGCCTCATTCCACAACGCCCACATGAAACTCTGGGTGCAGCTAGAGATGTTGCTATATGGCGCTCCTACGACAGCCCTACCATGGCTGACACCGTGGTTCCTACCAAGGCGACTGCTGTGTACAGTCCCTTTGATAGCGCGCACTTCAATCTTGGTCTGTAGAGCGTTCCCC
Source organism: Phyllomedusa bahiana (assembly GCA_025379985.1). Lineage (NCBI taxonomy): Eukaryota > Metazoa > Chordata > Amphibia > Anura > Hylidae > Phyllomedusa > Phyllomedusa bahiana. The sequence continues at coordinate 59,272 of JAODAL010002975.1, forward strand.
TCCAAGATGTCTCTATTTAAGCCAGTAGTATAATGTTGTACCGTGTTAGCCATAGAAAGTAGTAGAAGAGTGAAGAAATCAGGCGATACCTTTTAGAGGCTAACTGAGTATATTTGATGGTGAGCTTTCGAGAGAACTAGCTCCCTTCTTCAGACATGATGATATACAAGAAATTGAAAATTCACAGGCTTTTTATACACACAAGACATGGACCTTCAAAGGATCTTAGAATTCTTAAACATAACAAAATGCAATATAAGCAAACAAGTCATTTACAACAGGTCAAACAATTAACTATCTGGAAACTTGTGAGGCATGACAGAGGGGTCAGTAAATCTGCCGTCTTATCTCACAGCCATCAGGTGCAATTTGTGGCCATCACAGTTCACATATAGTTTGACATAAAACTAGCATGGATATTTAACCCATTTTGCAGAGTCTGAAATTTTTGCATTAATTTAAATTCCCATTCCTTTCTCTCCCTCTGCGTCTTAAAGTTTCCCATTAAAACCACAATCTTCAGATCTTCAATACAGTGGTCCTCTCTGGAGAAGTGTTGTGCCACTGGAAGATCAGTTCTACTGTTATTAATAGTGAATCTGTGTGAGTTCATGCGCTGGCTGAGTCTTTGCCCTGTTTCCCCCACATAAAGGCCTGTGGTCGGGCATTGCGCACACATAATCAGATACACCACATTGCTAGACCTGCAGGAAAATGTCCCCCTAATTCTGTGCACCTGCTGGGACTGTGGGACAGGTACACTGTCAGCAGTGTGGATGTGCCTGCAGGTCTTGCACCTGTTTTGCAGGCAGGGTGAGGTGCCATTTTCAGTTGGGGCCTTCAGGGCGCTCCGGACAATAATACGCTGCAGGTTTGGTGGTTGCCGAAAGGAGAGGAGAGGGGGGACTGGGAATATGTCTTTGAGTCTATTGTCTCTATGTAGCACAGGTTGAAGTTCCTTGGCAAACTTTCGTAGGATCTCCAGCTGTGGGTTGTAGGTGACAACTAGGGGCACTCGTTCTTCCTTCTGGGTGTCTTTGTATGTAAGTAGACTGTCTCTGTTGATGGCGGCCGCTTTGCTGATTTGGTTGTCCGTCACTTTTGGTTTGTATCCCAATTGGAGAAATTTTGTCCTCAGATCCAGGAGGTGTTTGTCCAGGTCTGTCTTGTTGGAGCAAATACGATTGTACCATATAGCCTGGCTGTATATAATGGATTGCTTTGTGTGCTTGGAGTGGAAGCTGTTGTTTCTGAGGTAGGCCGTTCTGTCTGTGGGTTTGTGGTACACTGATGTGAGTAGCCGGTGTTCTTTGATGTGTATTGTAGTATCCAGAATTAGGGGGACATTTTCCTGCAGGTCTAGCAATGTGGTGTATCTGATTATGTGTGCGCAATGCCCGACCACAGGCCTTTATGTGGGGGAAACAGGGCAAAGACTCAGCCAGCGCATGAACTCACACAGATTCACTATTAATAACAGTAGAACTGATCTTCCAGTGGCACAACACTTCTCCAGAGAGGACCACTGTATTGAAGATCTGAAGATTGTGGTTTTAATGGGAAACTTTAAGAGCAGAGGGAGAGAAAGGAATGGGAATTTAAATTAATGCAAAAATTTCAGACTCTGCAAAATGGGTTAAATATCCATGCTAGTTTTATGTCAAACTATATGTGAACTGTGATGGCCACAAATTGCACCTGATGGCTGTGAGATAAGACGGCAGATTTACTGACCCCTCTGTCATGCCTCACAAGTTTCCAGATAGTTAATTGTTTGACCTGTTGTAAATGACTTGTTTGCTTATATTGCATTTTGTTATGTTTAAGAATTCTAAGATCCTTTGAAGGTCCATGTCTTGTGTGTATAAAAAGCCTGTGAATTTTCAATTTCTTGTATATCATCATGTCTGAAGAAGGGAGCTAGTTCTCTCGAAAGCTCACCATCAAATATACTCAGTTAGCCTCTAAAAGGTATCGCCTGATTTCTTCACTCTTCTTCTATTTAAGCCAGGAGGCCAACTCACACCTATAGCAGGTAACCCCGGGATGCCGGAACACTTATCAGCTATTTCTCATCTGCAGGGTAGAAGGGCTTCTAATACGACCTTTGGTAGTGTGCTCTCCCCAGCCTTGCTAAAATCCTATCGCGATCTGGTAGATGATGCAGAGCTGCCTTGTCTCTCAAGATTTAACTATTATCAACTGCAAAGTTTCTATTCTGCCAATAGGGGCGTGTTGGATCTCCACAGGCCCCATTCGACCTTTGAATCATGGTGCCTGCAGGACTCCTCGGGAAAACGCGCACTTTCAAGGACTTATGGATTGTTGATCTCCATTGACGGCGATAAATTTCCCTTCCAAAAAACCTGGGAGAGGGAGTTGGGTAGGGATCTTTCGGGGGAAGACTGGGAGAAGACCTTTTCCCTGGCCCATAAATCATCCATCTCTACGAAGGTGCAGGAATTAAACTACAAAATAATTACATGTTGGTACAGGGTTCCAGCACTCTTGCACTCCTTTAACCCTGCAGTTTCCAATATATGTTGGCGCTGCAAGACAGAAGTAGGAACATTATCACACACCTGGTGGAGCTGCTCCGTACTACAGCCCTTTTGGAGAACGGTCCTTGATCTTATTCACGATATTACTTGCATTAGAATACAAAATGACCAGCCTCCATGTTTCTTTTTGACATTCCCCTCCCAGTCACTTTCCTCAAAACTCAACTTTTGCGATTCCTGATCCTGGCGGCAAAGATGGTGATACCCCGTCAGTGGTTGTCTACCTGTAGCCCGTCTGTATCTTCCTGGTTTCAGGAAATTCACATGTTACAGCGTATGGAGGCATTCCGAGCAGACTCTCTCTCCTTAACTATGAAGCACTTGCAGACCTGGGACGAATGATTTACTTTTTGCCGCACGGATCGGTATCGTACTGCTGGTTAAGATAATCCTCCTGTCTTTCTAGCTAGCTGTGGGCCTCTGATCTGGGAGTGGTCCGTGGGGTGGGTGGGGGTTGACCGGAGATCCGTTTTTCTTTTGTTTGTTTTTCTCTTTTTACATCTTTTTTCTTTTTTTCTTTACTGAGTTAGGATTGTGAAGGTGTATTATATAGTGTATCAGTTTTCGAGTCGGCATTATGTTATGGGGAATTATGTGGTTCACATTTGCTAACCCTCGACTCGCCGTTTTCTCTTGCCACCACTTGCATTAGTGAATGGTAATGTCAGGTTTCTGCTTTGTTACAACATATTTGACATTGTTAGCTTGTCTGTATCCTTTGTGGAACCAAAACTATATTGTGTTACGTTGATCGCGATTTAACATGTACATTACTGATCTGTTACTTAATGCTGGTCCCGAATCTGATTGCAGATGGTTATATTTCAATAAAATCCTCTTTTTGAATATGAAAAAAAAGAAAAGAACTGCCACAGCCAGGTTTGAGGTCCCTGACAGAGCCCCATTTTTTAAATCTGACAGCTGCCACTTTGTGATAATAAATTTTTGATAGACATAACCACATAGAAAATTGCATGGATAGATAAAACTTACCTTTTAATCTCGATCATCAATAAAATAATATAGAACACTGGCGCAAGACAAATGTAGTTCCCATCTTCAAAAAAAGCTCCAAGTCTTGCCCAGGTAACTATAGACCAGTAAGTTTAACATCCATTGTGGGAAAACTGTTTGAGGGGCTCATAAGGGACTATATACAGGAATATGTGGATGAACACAACATTATAAGTGATTTGCCAGCATGGTGTTACTAAGGACAGAAGTTGTCAGACCAACCTGATCTGCTTTTATGAAGAGGTGAGTAGAAGTCTGGATGGCGGGGCCGCTGTGGATATTGTGATTTTAGACTTTGCAAAGGCGTTTGACACTGTCCCTCATAAGCGTTTATTGGTAAATTAAAATCCATTGGGTTAGAAATAATAGTGTGTAATTGGATTAAAAACTGGCTATCGGATCGTACTCAGCGAGTGGCGGTAAATGACTCCTACTCTGAGAGGTCCACGGTTATGAGTGGTGGCCCCAGGGCTCAGTATTGGGTCCTCTATTATTCAATGTATTTATTAATAATATAGTGGAAGGGGATTAATAGCACTGTTTCTATTTTTGCGGATGACGCTAAGCTATGTAGTGTAGTGCAGTCTATGGAAGATGTTCATAAATTGCAAGCAGACCTGGACACACTGAGTGTTTGGGCATCCACTTGGCAAATGAGGTTCAATGTGGATAAATGTAAGGTTCTGCATCTGGGTACGAATAATCTGCAGGTCTCACTTTGGCCACTAAGCCAAATAATAGGCTGAAACTGCCTTTTCTGTAGAGAAGAGTGTTATGAGTGGCGTCACGGTCCGGATCCCTGCCAGGGACAGGGAATGCCGCTGGCCGCGGGACCGGCCACGGGCGCACTCGCGGCTCCTACTCACCTGACCACGCTCCTGTTCCGTCTGCTCCCCCTGTCGGCCACGGCGCGCTCCCTAGGGCGTGCGCGCATTCATGTAGATTTAAAGGGCCAGCGCGCCGGTGATTGGATAATCGCCGGACGCTGACCCTATATATTGGGCTCCGCCCTGTCGCTCCTCGCTGGATCTTTGTTGCCCTAGAGAAAGCGTTCCTTGTATCTTGTCTCTGCCGTGTTCCTGACCCTTTGCCTACGTTTCTCGACTCCGAACCTTGCCGCCTGCCTTGACCTTTCCGCCTGTCCGCGACTACGTTCAAGCCTGACGATTCTGTACCACGCTCTCCCTTGGTTGCCACCGCAAGCAAGGCACGTCAGGGGTAGTGACCTGGTAGACTCCCATCGCAGCAAGTCCATCCCGCTTTGCGGCGGGGTCTGGTGAAAACCGGGACCTACTTAGATTCCGCTCCCTGGTGTGGCTTATACCATCGCTTGCGGAGGTCCAGAGGATCCACTATCCCAGACGTTAGAGTAAGATCCAGTCATGGATCCCGCCAAGGTGCCCCTGCCAAGTATCGCGGATCTGACGATCATTGTTGCCCAGCAGCCGCAACAGATCATGCAACAGGCACAGCAATTGGGCCAGCTATCCACCAAGATGCGACAACTGCTAGCGTCCCAACAGCAACCGTCTACATCGCCGGTGGTTCCACCTTCACCTGCCGTCCCGCTGGCAACCATGGGCCCAAAGCTTCGTCTACCTTTACCCTCCAAGTTCGATGGGGACCCGAAGCTGTGCAGGGGTTTCATTACCCAGTGCTCCATGCACGTGGAGCTGATGGCCTACCAGTTCCCCACGGAAAGGTCAAAGGTGGCTTTTGTGGTGAGTCTGCTATCCGGAAAAGCCCTGGCCTGGGCGACACCCCTCTGGGACCGGAACGACCCTGTGATAGCAGACCTACAGGCCTTCCTCTCGGAGTTCAGCAGCATCTTCGAGGAGCCGGGTCGGGCGTCCTCTGCCGAGACGGCTTTCCTGAACCTTCGCCAGTGCGACTCCTCCGTGGGCGACTATGCGGTCCAATTCCGAACCCTGGCATCTGAGCTAGCTTGGAACGACGCCACCCTCTGCACCACCTTCAAGAAAGGCCTGTCCAGCCAGGTTAAGGACACACTGGCAGCTAGAGATCTTCCGTCTTCCCTGGGCAAACTTATCCACCTGGCCATTCGTATAGACGTGCAGTTCACCGAGAGACAGGAGGAGCTCCGCCAAGAGCGTGACTCTGCATGGCCCCGCCGACTGCCTCTTCTGATCCCTGTGTTCCAGAGGCCTCTGCTGCCGCTCCCGCAGGCCTCCACTGAAGAACCCATGCAGGTGGACCGTGTCTACTTGTCAGAACAAGAGCTGTCCCGCCGTAGGGCGGAGAATCTTTGCCTCTACTGCGCCAGTCCGGACCACTTCCGCAGACGCTGTCCACAACGTCCCCAGCGCTCGGGAAACGCTTGCACCTAGGTGCCGTAGGAGAGGCAGACGCCTCTTTCTCTCCACGTTTGATGCTTCCGGTGGAGGTCACTTCTGACGCTGGTCTATCGTACCGGGTGCCGGCCTTCCTGGACTCGGGGTCTGCCGGGAACTTTATCCATGCTTCTTTGGTTTCCCGTTATCGCCTGCCTGTACTTCGACTGGAAAAGCCTCTGATGATTTCTTCAGTCAGTGGGGGGCTCCTTAGTGACCCCATTAAGTTAATCACCCGGCCTGTGTCCCTTCACATAGGGAACCTGCACAAGGAGAAGATCTCTTTTCATGTATTGCCTCGGTCTTCCTCGGCGATCCTCTTGGGGCTTCCTTGGCCGCAACGTCATGTCCCTACGCTCGACTGGAAGACAGGTGAGGTCCTGCGCTGGGGTCCGGAGTGCCAGGATCTCTGTTTGGTAGTGCCTCGCCCGGTGCCTACTACTTATCCGCGGTTGCCCGCGAAGCCACTGCCAGGCCTCGCTGCTGAGTACCAGGATTTCGCAGACGTGTTTTTGGAGAAACAGGCTGAGACGCTGCCGCCCCATCGGTCCTACGATTGTCCGATAGACCTTCTCCCTGGTGCTAGCCCCCCTCGGGGAAGGGTCTACCCATTGTCTGTGCCCGAAACTCAGGCCATGTCGGCATATATACAAGAAAATTTGCAGAAGGGCCCCATTTGCTAGTCTTCCTCTCCAGCTAGAGCCGGGGTTTTTTTTGTGCAGAAGAAAGATGGTTCACTTCGCCCGTGCATTGATTACAGGGGGCTAAACAAGATCACGGTGAAGAATCACTACCCACTTCCGTTGATCTCTGAGCTCTTCGATCGACTTCGGGGGGCTAAAGTGTTCTCCAAATTGGACTTACGAGGGGCCTATAATCTCATCAGAATACGAGAGGGGGACAAATGGAAAACTGCTTTCAATACCCGAGATGGGCATTTTGAATATCTTGTTATGCCCTTTGGGCTGTGTAACGCCCCGGCCGTGTTTCAGGATTTAATCAACGACGTCTTCAGGGATCTATTGTACACCTGCGTCATAGTGTATCTGGATGACATCCTGATCTTTTCCCCAGGCCTCCAGACTCATCGGATACAAGTACGCCAGGTTCTGAGATGTCTGCGCAACAACTGTCTGTATGCCAACCTGGAGAAATGCTTGTTCCATTAGATCAGCTTGCCATTCCTCGGGTATATAGTCTCTGCTAAGGGTCTGCAGATGGATCCAGCTAAACTCTCTGCGGTTCTACAATGGCCCCGTCCAGTCGGTCTGCGAGCGATGCAACGCTTCCTGGGCTTCTCCAATTACTATTGACAATTCATTCCCTACTTCTCTACTCTGGTGGCTCCCATTGTGGCCCTCACCAGGAAGAACGCAAACCCAAGACATTGGCCTTCGGAGGCTGAAAATGCGTGCACCGAACTAAAGACTGCCTTCTCCTCGGCGCCTGTCTTGGTCCGGCCAGACCCTGAGAAGCCTTTTTCCTTGGAGGTGGATGCTTCGTCCGTGGGGGCAGGGGAGGTCCTCACACAGAAAGGCCCCAAGGGCAAAACTCTCACATGTGGGTTCGTTTCCAAGACCTTTTCGCCGACGGAGCGGAATTATGCCATTGGGGATCGGGAGCTCCTGGCCATCAAGTTAGCCTTGGAGGAATGGCGACATCTGCTGGAGGGAGCTAATCACCCAATTGACATCTTTACAGATCATAACCTCTTGTATCTTCAGACGGCCCAGCGTCTAAACCCTCGCCAAGCCAGGTGGTCTCTCTTTTTCTCACGCTTTGACTTTCTCAGTCACTTTTGGCCTGCTGGCAAGAATGTCAAGGCTGATGCCTTCTCCCGTGCCTCTGATGTTGTTGGTGAAGAACCTGTGTCACGAAAAAAACTTTGAGATTCTTAGTTCACACGTTTTGATCAAAATATGCTTATGTCACCCCCCCGACTTACAACGGGATCTCAAGGCGGGTGGTCCTACTCTATCTATATCTCTCACTAGAGCCAAATTCAGACTTCTCATTGGGCCAACCGACCTCCATAATCCAGAGGTGCAAGGTTGGTGCCTGTTTTTATTTTTCTCTCTGGATTATGGAGGTCGGTTGGCCCAATGAGAAGTCTGAATTTGGCTCTAGTGAGAGATATAGATAGAGTAGGACCCACCCGCCTTGAGATCCCGTTGTAAGTCGGGGGTGGCATAAGCATTTTTTGATCAAAACGTGTGAACTAAGAATCTCAACGTTTTTTTCATGTATTATAGATAGCATAAATGCTTCTTTAGGGATTTCCATGTATTGTATGAACTTGTGTCACGGCACATTATCTCTCCGGAACGCTTGGTTCAAGTGGCTCCTGTAGATCTCCAAGGTGTTCCTCCGGGCAAGACATACGTGCCTCCGGCGCACAGGAAAAGGATTCTGGAGTGGGGACATAGTTCCCTGTTTGCTGGCCACTTCGGAGTACAGAAGTCCCATGCTCTTATCTCTCGAAACTACTGGTGGCCAACTTTGGCACAAGACGTCAAGGACTTCACTCTCTCCTGTATCACGTGTACCCGAAGCAAGGTCACGCATCGCAGGCCCGCAGGTCTACTACTGCCACTGCCCGTTCCGGAAACTCCTTGGACACACATAGCCATGGATTTCATCACGGACCTGCCAGTTTCTTCAGGAAATTCTGTCATCTGGGTGGTCTCGGACCGGTTTTCGAAAAATGTCCCACTTTGTGCCTCTTTCCGGTCTGCCGTCTGCTCCTCAATTAGCCGGTCCCTTCTTCCAGCATATCTTTCGCCTACACCGGTTACCCTTGCACATAGTCTCCGATCGGGAAGTACAATTCGTGTCCCGATTTTGGCGTGCGCTGTGTTCCCGTTTGCAAGTCAAGCTCGACTTTTCCTCGGCCTACAACCCTCAGACCAATGGACAGGTGGAGATAGTTAATCGGATTCTGGGAGAATACTTACGTCATTTTGTGTCCGGACGTCAGGACAACTGGGCCGAGCTGCTCCTCTGGGCCGAGTTCTCTTACAACCATCGCGATTTGGATGCATCCGGCGTCTCTCCATTTTTTGTGGTCTATGGCCGTCACCTGTGCCCCCCCTTCCTCTGCCCACGGATTCTGAGGTGCCCGCTGTGGATGATCAAGTTCGGGTTATCAAGGCCATCTGGCAAGAGACTCGATGTTTCCTACTTCGGGCCTCCGCTCGTATGAAGTCTCAGGCGGACAGGAGGAGAAGACCGTCCCTGATTTTCCTCCCAGAAGACAGGGTTTGGCTTTCCTCGACCCTTCCTAGGACCCTTCAAGGTGCTCCAGCAGCTGAACCCGGTGACGTACAAGCTCTTCTTACCTCCATCACTCCGCATCCAAAACTCCTTCCATGTCTCCCTCCTGAAGCCTCTGGTCCGGAACCGGTTCTCTCAGAGGAATGTGTCGCCTCCCCCGGTAACGGATTCCGCTGACATCTTTGAAGTGAAGGACATCCTGGCCATGAAGTCCATCGGGTAAACGTTTTTTCCTGGTCGACTGGAAAGGCTTCAGACCCGAGGAGAGATCCTGGGAACCAGAGTCAAATATTCTCGAACATGACCTCGTCCGCAGGTCCATTCAGGCTAAAAGGAGGGGAGGTCCTAAGGGGGGGTACTGTTACGAGTGGCGCCGCCGGCGCACCCGCGTTCGCCCCTCTGGATCCCTGCCAAGGACGGGTAACGCTGCTGGCCTCGGGACCGGCTGCGGGCGCACTCGCAGCTCCTACTCACCTGACCGCGCTCCTGTTCTGTCTGCTCCCCTTGTCGGCCGCGGCGCGCATGCGCGCTCCCTAGGGTGCGCGTGCATTCATGTAGATTTAAAGGGCCAGCGCGCCAGTGATTTGATAATTGCCGGACGCTGACCCTATATATTGGACTCCGCCCTGTCGCTCTTCGCTGGATCTTTATTGCCTCCGTGCCCTAGAGAAAGCGTTCCGTGTATCTTGTCTCTGCTGTGTTCCTGACCCTTTGCCTACGTTTCTCGACACCGAACCTTGCCGCCTGCCCTGACCTTTCTGCCTGTCCCCGACTACGCTCAAGCCTGACGATTCTGTATCACGCTCTCCCTTGGCTGCCACCGCAAGCAAGTCACGTCAGGGGTAGCGACCTGGTAGACTCCCGCCGCAGCAAGTCCATCCCGCTTTGCGGCGGGCTCTGGTGAAAACCCAGACCTACTTAGATTCCGCTCCCTGTCATAGCTTATACCATCGCTTGCGGAAGTCCAGAGGATCCACTATCCCGGACGTTACAAAGAGTCTCCTCATTATCATCACAGATGGATTACAATGGAAGATGACACCAATGTGTAGATAACATGACTTATCACCATTCACAATAGGAGATGGTTACAGCTCCCCCTCCCCACACAATGACTTCTTCTCAGGTCACAGATCATGCCTCAAGCCCTATGAATATGCTTGATGTTTATCCTCTGACCTTTTCTTAGCATGTACACCAAGCATAGAGCTATAATGGGATGTGAACACAGCCAAAAAGCATCAGAAGTGACAAATGAAAGTGATCATGGGGCTCACATACAACTGATTTGAGAGTTCATATTACAATCGGGATACAGGTGCAGGGAAAGAGTCCGGGGTAAGACTCAAGTAACACTGTAGAAACAAATTACAGCAAACTACTTTATATAACTTTTTTAACGATGACCAGTACAAACATAGTCCACTGTAGTAGGACATCATGATGGTTGTCATCTTAAAGGGGTTGTCTCACTACCTCAATTCAATCAGTCCTATTTTCTCAGTTTCATTTTTGAACTCAGTGTTTACTGGCTTGGAGTGACGAGATGCTGAGGACACCAGGTCTGTAGCTTTAGCGACCAGCACTGGCAGCCTATCAGGAGGCCTATCAACAAACAAGTCTGTAGCTCTAGCGACCTGAGGAGCTGATGTAGCCCATACAAGAGGGAATATCTAGAGGGAATACCTAGGAATAGGTAGGATACTGTTAATGAACACATATTGCAAAGTGACTTGTTTTTGCAAGATCTGAAACTTAAAAAGCAGCAATCCTTGTAGTGAGACAACCCCTTTAAGGGATTATAAACAGAGTGAAGTTTTATGAAGATGGTTGCTTGATCATTGGGTTCAGTATGCTCATATAGAGAGAGGTCATCCCGCAAATTACTGATATATTAGATCATAAAAGTGGTGATTGGGTGCAGCTCATAATCCTGGACTCTGTCATTAATTTATTTTCAAGTTAAAACTTTATTAAGTTGGAATCACACGTGCAGTCCTTTATATATCCAATTCCCTTTTGATGCACTTCTTGCTTTGATTTAAAACTGCAGTGACAGGTTTCCAAAGTAAGCCATTTGTGAAACCATCCTGATAGGAATGTTATAAACTTGTCTTTTTATTCATTTTTTATTCAGAAAATCTCAACAACAATTTTGTAGAACAATTTATGTTTTCTGTAAAAGATGAAGTAGAAGATGAAGATGTCAATCCACACTCTTCGGGAGGAAACCTCATTACCATTAATCTACATTCAGGACTTAATAGAGGAGATCTATCATATTCTACTGCTGAAGAAGAACCTTCTCATGAACAATCACAGATTGAAAGTCAGAAAGGAAGTAAAAGGATTCAGTGTGGTAAACAATTTGTACAAAGCTCAGATCTATCTACGCACAGAAGAATTCACACAGGAAAGAAGCATTTTTGTGTAGAATGTGGGAAGTGCTTTATAAGTAAATCAAAACTTGCTACACATGAAATAATTCACACAGGAGAGAAGCCATATTCATGTTCAGAATGTGGGAAATGTTTTGCTTTGAAATCATATCTTGTTAACCATGAGAGAATTCACACAGGAGAGAAGCCATATTCATGTTCAGAATGTGGGAAATCCTTTAGAACTAAATCAGAACTGGTTACACATGGGAGACATCACACAGGAGAAAGACCATTTTCATGTTCAGAATGTGAGAAATCCTATAGATCTAAAGGAAAACTTGTTGCACATGAGAGAATTCACACAGGGGACAAGCCACATTCATGTCTAGAATGTGGGAAATCCTATGGAAGGAATTCAGAACTTGTTGCACACGAGAGAAAGCACACAGGAGAGAAGCCATATTCATGTTTAAAATGTGGGAGATGCTTTGTAAGGAAATCAGATCTTAATAAACACGAGAGAACTCACACAGAAGAAAAGCCATATTCATGTCCAGAATGTGGGAAAGGTTTTTTCACAGAAGTCACATCTGGTTATACATGAGAGAATTCACACAGGAGAAAAGCCATATCCCTGTTCAGTTTGTGGGAAATTATTTAGAAATAAATCAGATCTTGTTAGACATGAGCGATATCACACAGGAGAGAAGCCATTTTCATGTTCTGAATGCGGAAAATCCTATGGAACCAAAGGAGAACTTGTTAGACATGAGGCAACTCACACGGGCAAGAAGCCATATTCATGTTCAAAATGTGGGAGATGTTTTGTAAGTAAATCACATCTTAATGAACACGAGAGAACTCACACTGAAGAAAAGCCATATTCATGTCCAGAATGTGGGAAATGTTTTTCACAGAAGTCATATCTGGTTAAACATGAGAAAATTCACACAGGAGAAAAGCCGTATCCCTGTTCAGTTTGTGGGAAATTATTTAGAAATAAATCAGATATTGTTAGACATGAGCGATATCACACAGGAGAGAAGCCTTTTCTGTTCTGAATGTCGGAAAATGTTTTATCATAAATCACATCTAGATATGCATGAGAAGATTCACACAGGGAGAGAAGGTGATTCTGTTCAGAATGTGGGAAATCCGTTTTACAAAATCAGACTTGTTTTGCATTGAAGTTACACAGGAGAGAAGCCTTATTCATGTTCAGAATGTGGAAAATTCTTTAGAACAAAATCAGAACTCGGTAGGCATGAGAGAAATTACACAGGGGAGAAGTTATGTTCCTGTTCAAAATGTGGGAAAGGTTTTACTATTAAATCATGTCTTGAGAAACCAAGAGAACCCACAGAATGTGGGAAATGTGTTACAGAGAAGTCAAATCTGGTTTAAAGTGGGAGACAGATGCTATTTTGAAAATGAGCCTGGTCCGGAAATGGGTTAAACAGCCTGGTCAGAAACTGGTTAAAAAGTCGTGGATATAAAGAAAAAATATTTTGTTGAGGGATAATGGGATAAATCATAAGATCGTCTAGATTCAATTCTATAAAGTAATAGTATTTACATTTTTTGGGCTGTGATTTTGCTTTAACAGAGCAAGTACAATGTATGAAACACAGTTAAAGGGGTTTTGCCAAGAAGTGATTTCCTTAGCTAACAGGCTGCAACTGTCCTATTTAGTCTTAAAAAAAGGGGTGTTGTGTTCCTGTGTTTATTAAAACAAGTGCCTCCTCTGTGATGTCATCGCACCTCTCATGCAAGCTCCCGAGACTGATACTCATTATGCGGTCAGCCTTTGTAGTGTGAGAAACTCTGAGGTCTAGCTGAGCAAACATGTTTGACTAGACCACAGAGGTGAACTCTGTATTGTGCACAAGCTATATTTGTTTTGTTTTCTCCCTCTTATCTACTCAGGAGAAAAGATAAGATCTGAGCAGGCAGGGAGCTGACTGCATATTTACTTATATAATTACATTACAGTGATTCTCTGGCTCTCCTACACATGAAAGGCTGTGTAGGAACTTCAGAGAGCCATTGTAATTTGAAGAGACAAAGTAGTGGTGGGGGTGTGACTGAGAGAAGCAGAGCTAGTGCACATGCCCATAAGCACTGCTCTGCTCTCCCCCTCCTTTCAAAGCTCATTCTATGCCATGCCATCATATATTTAGAAAAGTGATTAAATACTAATTTTGGAGGATCCCAACATTAGATTGTGGCAAAGCCACTTTAATACCAGAATCAAGTGATGTACTTTATGTAAAAATATTCTTTCATCAAATAAATAAATGCTGCCAAATTTGAATTCGAAGGAACATTTTCTGCTATTTGGCTAAATAACAGCTATAATATCTTAGTGGTTTTAGTATGTAAGGGGTGTAACCCAGGTTTTTATTAATAAAAAGAAAATCCTTTATGGTCACACCCTGGGAGACCTCATAAACATCATCAATGGCTGTTTTTTGTTAATCCCTGTCCAGATGGGGCCCTGGTGAAAAGCTTCCTCTTTATAGGGGAAAACCTATGCTGATCACTATTTTCAATCCCGTAGGTAATCGATTCGCCTCTGCTAAGTCTTAAGTAATAAAAAGGTTCTGCAAAAGCCATGTGCCTTCTCCCCTTCTTTTTTTTTTCTTGCTGTTGAGACGCTCTTTCAGTGAATTTACAGAACATTAACATCACCGGCCATCACCGTGATGAGGTCACACAACTCTCTGGTCTGCATCATTTTTCGTTATCAATCTTATACCACCGCTGCCTACCCAAAGAGGCTATGGTAGAATTTAAATTTTCTCTACCTTTAAGCTCTAATTTTAAAATAAATTATAACCATTCTTAGGCACTAAACATTATAGCTCAAGAAATGGTAGCAAGAAACCTCATGAAGTCATAGAAGACTCAAATATAAACACTTTCTGAAATAAATAAGATTAGGAGAATGAAAGCATTTCACCTGTAATTCAGGGACACTGCTGAAGTCCGGCTCTTCACAGGCAGCAATGATCACTGTATCACAGTGTATCACTATTTTGACAGCTATATGAGACTTCCTGCTTCTCAGCTGAGAGGGGGATGCATTTAAGTTTGCAGCATGTGAACACAGTGGAGATCTGTGCTGATATCGTCATGCTGTATGTTATTATATCGGCATCAATGTAATATAGATTCTTTTGGATTAAGTAAACCTAAGTATATCAAGCTGGTTTAAGAATATTATATGTAATTGAAGGAATGTATGGAGTATACTGGAAAAAATTATATATGGACACATGATGTGTATGGTATGTCACATATCAGTCAATATCCCCCATTCCCCTCTCCTATTTTGTTTCATTTTTTTTAATTTTCCCTTTATTTTTGTACTAATTTTTCTCCAACCCTATCTCTACCGTCCTCTTTTATCCACTATCCCCCTGATATAGGACATACTATACACATTTATCATGTCTCCGTGTATCATTTATTCCAATATACTTGATTGAGTCCTTAAATGTGTTAAAAAGTATTTGCCCCCCTTCCTGAATTCTTAATCTTTTGGATGTTTCTCACACTTAAATGTTTCAGATCACCAAACAAATTTAAATATTAGTCAAACATAACACAAGTAATCACAAAATTGCAATTTTTTAAATGAAAGTCTTTATTATTAAGGGAAAAAATAATTAAAACCTACAGGGCCCTGTGTGAAAAAGTAATTGCCCCCTAAACCTAATAACTGACTGAGCCACCCTTAGCAGCAACAACTGCATTCAAGTACTTGCAAAGCTCTGGAGGAAGTTACAGAATTGTTGTAATTCATCCATATTGGAGGGTTTCCGAGCATGAACCACTTTTATAAGGTCATGCCACAGCATCTCAATCGGATTAAGGCCATTCCACAGTCTTCATTTTGTTTCTCTTTAGCCATTCAGAGGTAGACTTGCTGGTGTATTTTGAATCATTGTCATGTTGAAAAACCCAAGTGCGCTTCCGCTTGAGGTCATAATCTGATGGCCTGACATTCTCCTTCAGGATTTGTTGGTAGACAGCAGAATTCAGGTTCCAGCAGGTTCCATTTACCACAGCAAGTCTTCACAAGACCACCACCATGTTTTACTGTTGGTGTGATGTTCGTTTCCTGAAATGCTGTGTTGCTTCTACACCAGATGCAATTGGACTTACACCTCCCAAAAAGTTAAATTTTTGTCTTGTCAGTCCATAGGGTCTTCTCCCAAAAGTCTTGGGGATCATCAAGATTTTCTGGCAAAACTGAGACAAGCCTTTATGTTCTTTTTGATCAGCAGTGGTTTTCCTGTTGGAACTCCACCATACGGCCATTTTTGCACAGTCTCTTTCTTGGTGTCATGAGCACTGACCATAACTGATGCAAGTGAGGACTGCAGTTATTTGGATGTTGTGGGATGTTTTGGAACCCTATTATGAGTTGTCGCTGCTCTTGGGGTAATTTTGGACAGATAGCCACTCCTGAGAAGATTCACCACAGTTCCTTGTTTTCTCCATTTGTGGATAATGGATCTCACTAGTGATGAGTGAACAGTAAAACGTTTGAGTCGAACTTAGAGGCGTTCGGTTCGAAGTTCAAGTAGAGCTGGAACTCAAACCCCATTAAATAAATAGAAGATGTTCAGGTTAATTTTATACTTTTTACAGTTTAGGAAAACTGTAATTATCACCTACATTAAATCGATTAAGTGGAACAACTTAGTGAAGACAATTTGATTCTAAGAGTGACAGAAAAAAATTGAGAGACAAAATACCTAATTCCTTTCAATGGCTAACTGAAAAGATGAGGACAGCTTGCAAGCAGGGGCATAGCCATAAGAGGTGCAGCGGAAACAGTGCTACGGGGTTCATCTGAGGGGGCCCAAAAGCCCTTTGGGACACAATAAAACACCGGAAATTGGAAAGGGCAAGGTAAACTGGCAGGACCCCATTTCACTTTTTGCACAGGCCCAAAAACATGTGATATATGTGGTGGTAGCAAAACATCCCAAGGGGAAATGGGTTCAGTAAAGGTGTTGTTATAGGGGTTTGAAAGGTTCCCACGGCTGCCATCAGTCATCTTTTAAACCATTTCAGGCCCATTACAGCAAAATAAAATTTGCGCCCAACACCCATTAAAGTTCCTATTTTTTTAACTCATCATGGGCCCTTTTTGATTAGGCCCTGTACAGAATTTACTGCCCTTTTTGCACCTGTCATTTACCATTTTTTGCCATTTCATACCGATTTCTTCTTATGTGTCAAAGGGTTTTGGCCCCTTGCTATTTGCAGGGGTGCCAAAAATTGGGGCGTATGGGTGTGGTAACGTGTGTTATGATAATTGAACCCAAAAACTGCAAAAACAGAACTTTTGACATTGAGTATGATTATATGAGTATATTGTATATGAGTTAGGCGAAATGGAGACTGCAAATATTCTAAAAATACTAAAAATTTTCTATATTGAACAGAAAAAATTTAAACCAATATATACATGCAAACAATAATCCCTGTTAAAACTTTAACTTTTATTAGTTTTATCTAAATTAATTATAATTATTATTAAACCTATTTTCTTTATTACCATGATACCTTTTATGATAGCATACTTGAACTATCGTCAGTGATATTCGCCCTGAAAAAGAGCGGCTCGCTTATATTGACGACAATTATCATACTTTCGTGTATTAGACCCTTTTTAATCCAAGCTAGCCGACGTTTCCCCATAAATATTAGGTTCATCAGGGGTTTAAAAAATTTTTCTTACTGTGGAAAAAGAACAGCTATATAAAAAAGCATATACTACAAAAAATTTATATTTTTCCCTTTTAGGTTAGTTAATAATAATAAATAATAATTTTTTTTTTAAAATAAAAGCGCCAACATATTCCCAGAAAAACTTTACAAATTAGAGGTTGTACATCAGACATTACACTTTAAAAGAACTTTACAAATGAACCGAGGTATGAGGACCCTCCCTGGAGAGCTTACATTATTAGGGGTGTATGGGTGAGACCAAAGGGTTAAAGTGCTCATTTACTGGGTCCGCCATGTTAAATAAATAAGAGGTGGTTTACATAGAAATTGGTGCCCCAGCCACCCTGACAGTACTTTCTAATACAATAGTGCGGAGTGCCCTAGTGTAGGGAGTGACAGGTGTGATAGCATTTAGGGACCCTTGGTAGGCCAGGCTGAGAAGTTTGATTTTCAGGGCCCTTTTTTAAAACTGTGGGGGTTTGTAATGTGCTTGATCGCCCCCCGGTAGATAAGTGGACTGATACTTAGCTTAAGTGCTGCCAGGTAAAAGAGACGATAACTCCCGCAGCCCTCTAGTATGCTGGCACCCAAGGTAAGAGGGATACAGAGCACTATTGTCTCGGTCTCCAGAATCGGTCTTAAGTGGCCCCGCAATTGTATAATTATATAAGTTCCCAGTGCTTACAAGTGAGTAATAATGCTTATACCCGCCTCCAGGTTCCCATGAGCTTGTGTATATTTCACTGCTCTTGGTTTTTCCGGCGTTCCGGATGTGCAACTGCGCATGTCCGGAAGTAAAACATCTGTCGCTTCCGGTTAGCATCGCGGAAACGACACGCGCATATTGCTGAAAGCCGGCCCAAACCCCGCGGGCCCCCCCGGCGTTCAAGACAATGCACTGCGCATGTCAGGAGGATACATAATGCCATATCTATACCAAACTCCTGGGATCAGCGCCATACCTATGAATAAGGTTGCGTTACAGTTCCCAACTGCTACGGAATCAACCCTTGGCAAATGTACTTGTTCTTGACGCCACCTCATCTACCATGATATATGGTAATGAAAAACTATTGTGGCGGGACATCTATGATTGATTTTCCCGGAGAAAATATTATATAGTAAACACATGTAAATTAACACGGGCTTAAAACAGGGCCAAAAGAAGACATTCGGGGTACAAAAATTCATTGTCCTCAGCTGACATAGATTATCAAGCTGTAGGTAATCAATGAATATAATAAAAAAATTTAAGATATGACACTGATACATGTTCATGGTCAGGGCTTGGAAAAAGAGTCAATAGTGGTCCTCTATGGAGAGTGCGAACAGAGCAAGGCAAAGTAGACAGGCCCAGTGATAGAGTCTATTCAATAAAGCAACCAAATTGCAAAGTCTCATTTAGGCCCTTTGGTTGAAACAGAATCCATACGTAAATCCATTGGGCCTCCTTACACAGGATTGTCTACCCATTCCCTCCTCTGGGGGGTGGTCTGACAACTTCTAAAATCAAAAAAACGCAGGAGATTCCCATTCACCATTATGATGTTCCCAAACATGTCGAGCTACTGGCGTATCTCTTCTATTTCGTATATTCCCCCAATGTTCACCACCTTCTTTTAAATTTCTCTTTGTTTTTCCCAAAGTAATTGAGTGGGCAGGGCATGTACACATATAAAACTACTCCTTCTGTCCTACAATTGGCAAAATCACGGATAAAAAATTGTTTTCCATTTGATGCACTTGTAAAGGATTTGGTTTGTTGCACGTATGGACAGGCTACACATCTCTGCCCACATTTGAACATACCCATCGGTCTCCTTTCTAACCAAGTGCCTTGAGAGGGTATTGGTGTATAGTGACTATGGATCAGTCTATCTTTAATAGATCTACCCCTCCGATAAGTTATCGAGGGGGTTGGAGGAAGATATCCTTCTAGATCCTGGTCCAACATCAGAATGCCCCAATATTTCTTGAGGATATTGATGACTTCTAGATTTCTGTCATCAAAAGTTGCAACTATGCGTGCTCTATTGGTCTCTTTATCTGCCTGGGATTTGCCCTGTAATAGAGTTGTCCTATTTTGTTTTTGTGCCTGCCTCAAGGCTGATTCCAGGACTTTTGTGGGATATCCTCGATTAAGAAATCTCTCTCTCAACATACCTGACTGTCTCCTAAAATCCTCATCTCTGGAGCAGTTTCTCTTAACTCTCAGAAATTGACCTTTCGGTATTCCTCTTACAGGGTAAGGGATGGTAATTTTCCAATTTCAACAGACTGTTAGTTGCTGTAGGTTTCCCATACATATCTGTATGAATATACCATTCAGATCTTTAATGATAAGGACATCCCAAAAGGTAAACATCTCTCCTGCATTTCAAATGTGAAATGCATACCGATATTGTTTTTGTTAAGTAGTGCAACAAACTCCTCAAAATGACATCTTGTACCCTCCCAGAGAATGATGATGTCATCTATGTACCTCCCCCAAAATAATATCTGGGGGGGCCATTGAGCATCTCCCGGTTGGGATTCCAAGGTAGCCTCCCACCAGCCCAGGAAAGATTTGATACGCGGGAGCGCAAGAAGCTCCCCATTGCGGTGCCCCTGAGCGGTGGAAGGTCTTATTACAAAAGACAAAAATAATTATGCCGTAGTAACAAAATCAAGTAGTCTAATGACAAAAGAAATTTTGAGCTGAAATTTCTATAACCTTTTGTGGACAAAAAATATTTAAACTGCCTGGATACCTCTTTCGTGTGGGATTTACTATATAGGCTTTCAAAGTCTATAGAACCCCAATAGTACTTCTTTATTAACAGGGAATCCCATCTAGTCTACGCAAAGATCAGAAGTATTTCTTATGTAAGATTTGGGAATGTTAATTAAAGAAATCCTGTAAGATATTATCTATGTAGATCCCTACATTTTGCGTAATTGATCCCACACCTGAGACTATGGGTCTGCCTTTAAGTGGAGTACAGCCCTTATGGATCTTAGGGATCGAATAAAAAGTCGGTATTTGGGGATTAGAAGGCATCATAAATTTGAATTCTGTATGTGATATAAGAACAAGTACATTTGCCAAGGGTTGACTCCGTAGCAGTTATGAAATGTAACGCAACCTTATTCATAGGTATGGCGCCGATCCCAGGAGTTTGGTATAGATATGGCATTATGTATCCTCCTGACATGCGCAGTGCATTGTCTTGAACGCCGGGCGCCGCGTAGTTCGGGCCGGCTTTCAGCATATGCGCGGTGTCGTTTCCGGCGATGCTAACCGGAAGCGACAGGTGTTTTACTTCCGGACATGCGCAGTTGAACATCCGGAACGCCGGAAAAACCAAGAGCAGTGAAATATGCACACATGCTCATGGGAACCTGGAGGCGGGTATAAGTCATTATTACTCACTTGTAAGCACTGGGGACTTATATATTATACATTTGCGGGGCCATTTAAGACATATAAGGGAGACAGAGACAATTTTGCTCTGTATCCCTCTTATCTTGGGTGCCAGCATACTAGAGGAGCTGCGGGAGTTATCGTCTCTATACCTGGCAGCACTTAAGCTAAGTATCAGTCCACTTATCTAACCTAAAAGGGAAGTATATGTGTTGTAGTATATGCGTTGTATATAGCGTATTCTTTTTCCACAGTGAGAGAAATTTTGAATCCCCTGATGAACCCTAATATTGTATGGGGGAAACGCGTCGGGATAGCTTGGATTTAAAGGTGTCTATACACGCATGTAGTGATATTGTCTGTCATTAAAGCGGAGCCGCTCTTTATCAGGGCGATTACTCCACTGACGGATAGTTCACAGTATGCTGTATCATCTAGGTATGCAGTGGTAATACATAGGGGTTTAGATATTAATATTTTTAGATAGACTAGTAAAAGTTATGTTTTAACAGGGATTATTATTTGCAGTGATATATTGCAAATATTACTAAATAACAGCTTCTGGGTGTGGGAAAGAAGCAGCCAGCAATACCAAAGTCCCTAACTACTGCTGTCTATAAAGAGGAAAATGCTATCTAAAAGCAGTCTGTACAGCACAGAGAGTGAGCTGGAAAATGGCGTTCGCAAGGCAATACAGTGACATATATATAACATGGTCATGTGATTTTAACAGCCAGTGAGAGCACTACACCTCAGCGATGATGTTTTTGACACTTCTCTGTGCTCTGCACTGATTGGATGGCCACCAAAAGTATAGGAAGCTGCTAGAAATGAAATTGGTGTGTCGAACGTGCACATCGAACTCGAACTTTACCCGAACGAACTGTAAAAAGTTCGGTTCGAGTTCTAAAAAATCGAGAAGTTCGACTCTAAGTTAACTTTTCTCGAACAGTTTGATCAACACTAGATCTCACTGTGGTTCTTTTGAGTCCCAAAACTTTAGAGATGACTTTATAACCTTTTCCAGACTAAAAGATCTTAATGACTTTATTTCTTATTTGTTCCTGAATTTCTTTCGATCTCCCCATGATGCTTCTGAGGATCTTTTGGTCTACTTCACTTTGTCTGGCAGGTCTTATTTAACTTCTTTCTTGCTAGAGAACAGCTGTGGCAGTAATCAGGCCTGGGTAAGGCTAAGGAAACTGGACTCCGCTTCCCAAAGATATGAGAAAACACTGATAATTTATGTTTTAAGGAGGGGATAAAGGGGCAATTACTTTTTCACACAGGGCCCTGTAGGTTTTGATTACTTTTTCCCTTAATAATAAAGACTTTGATTTAAAAACTGAATTTTGTGCTTACTTGTATTGTGTGTCTTAATATTTAAATTTGTTAGCTGATTTGAAACATTTAAGTGTGACAAACATCCAAAAGATTAAGAACTATAGAGGGCAAATACTTTTTCACACCACTGTATGCAATATTCTCCAACCAGGTTGACAAACTTCACACTCAATCACACATTCATATCTCCAGATTCTCATTATATATCCATTTCACCATCACACATTCATCCATTCACATCATCAAGGTTACCACATCTATCTCTACAAGTCCAGATTCTCACTGTATATCCTTTACACCATCACACACCCATTCATCCAGTATAATGTGACCCCACCAGTACTGACTTTGAGGTACCCCACTAGTAATGTTGATCCCTCTAATACATAAACCTTTAGTACCTAATGATAAGCAGTGACCTATCCAATACTGACCACTGGGGTTTTCCCACTAGTAACAGTGACCCCCTCAAATACTGACTCCTGTGGTACCCTACTACTAAGAGTGACTCTTCTAATACTGACCTATATGGTACACCACCATTAACCCCTTCCCGACATTGGACGTATGCATACGCCCTAGCGGGAAGTGACTTCCCGCTAATGGACGTATGCATACGTCCTGGACTCTCAGAATCACCGCGTCTAAAGATGCGGTGATACAGGGGAGATGACTGCTGTCCCTGATAGCAGAGCATCTCCCCTCAATGTCCAGGGAGGCAGCGATGCCCCCCCCCCGCATCAGCGATCGGTGTGATTGGCTGTTCAATCGGAACAGCCAATCCCAGCCATTTACCGTTAAAATCCAATAGCTGCGCCCGCAGGCGCAGCGATCGGCGATGATTGCTGCTGTATAACACAGCACCCATCACGAGTGCGTAGTGTGGAGGGCGTGGGTGGTGGTACCACCACCCCCAGCGCTGCGATTGGCCCGTCGGTCCCGACCGGCCAATCGCAGCGCTTATCCGCCATTTAAATTAACGAACACCGCTCTGCGCCGCCATTCCGATTCGGAACAGCGATCAGAGCGGTGCCCGTTACTGCCCGATCACTGCCCGGTACTGTACATTGGTGGTCCAGTGGTTCTGTGCCCCCCGATCCATCCCGATCTTCAGCGGAGCTCCTCTCCACTCGGCTGCCTCCTGCCATCTGAGCTTCGTTGGTGTCTAGTGGTTGGTAGGCTACCTGTTCTCTCTGACTTCCTCAGAGACACAGGCAGCCTAGCTGAGCATCCTTCCCCTGCAAGCTGAAGAGTGATTTTTATCACTGATCAGCTTTTTTTTTTTTATATATTTTTTTTTTACCCACGGTTGCGCCAATACTTGCGCAACCACGCTGACTAGTGGCACATCACTAGTCAGCGTCTGTTAATTTTTTTCCTGTTTTTTTGTTCTGCTGTGGCCGCTGATCAGTGACGTTTATCACTGTTCAGCGTTCACACTCAGTTGTTGGCACAGGGTTACCTGCTGCCTCTGAGCACTGGTCAGTGACGCATATCACTGACCAGCACCTGCGCTCCATTATGTGCGCATTTTTTTGGGGGGGTAGAAAAAAGATTATTTTTTTTGTGATAGGTAAACGGACGTTTAGGTTAGGTAGTAGCGTAGAGGTAGTGACGTCCGTATAGTTAGAAAAAAATATTTGTGATTCGGACGAGAAGTTTACTGGGTTCGTCTTGTCCGAATCATCCGAGTCCTCCTCCGCTGATGAGGGTCCCTCCCGTAGACGCCCCCGTAGGTCAGAAGAGGTGACCCCCCAAATTAGTGAGCCCATATGGACTCCCGCCCCAGAAAATTACCAGCCACCAATCCCTGACTTTGTGGCCGCCCCAGGAGTCCGTATCGATACTACAGGCCTCACTGAATTACATTTTTTTAAAGTCTTTTTCTCTGAGCATCTGGTAGATGTCATAGTGGCACAGACCAACCTCTATACCCAGCAGTTTTTGGCCCTATACCCCACGTCCTCATTCTGCAGGTGGACCCCTGTGGACATTGCAGAGATGATGGCATTTTGGGGCCTTATTCTGCACATAGGCATAGTGAAAAAGCCCGAGGCCCGGCAGTATTGGAGTACTGATATCTTTTACAGTACTCCCTTTTACCGCCATGCCATGTCCCGTACCCGCTTTGAACAAATTCAAAGATTTTTGCACTACACGGATAACTCACTGTGCCCACCCCGTGACGACCCCACTTATGACCGCTTATATAAAGTTCGGCCTGTTATCACCCATTTCAGCGCCAAATTTTCAGCGGTCTATACTCCTGAGAAATTTATTTGTGTAGACGAGTCCCTCCTACACTTCAAGGGCAGGCTTAAATTTCACCAATACCTGCCCAGAAAAAGAGCGTGGTATGGGATAAAAATTTACAAGATGTGCGAGAGTACTTCCGGATGCACCCACAACTTCCGGATTTACGAAGGGAAGGACAGCCAAATTGTGCCCCCTGAATGCCCCCCTTCCCTAAAAATTAGTGGAAAAATAGTGTGGGATTTGGTGCACCCACTGCTGGATAACGGTTACCACCTGTATGTGGATAACTTTTACACCAGCATTCCACTTTTTAAGTGCCTCAGCTGCAGACGTACAGCAGCCTGCGGCACTGTAAGCAAGAACCAGTGGGGACTTCCCAAACCCTTTGTTGTGCAATTGCTCCCAAGGGGAGAAAGCAGGTCCCAATTGAGCGGTGACCTGCTTCTGGTCAAATACAAGGATAAGAGGCACTACCCCTGCCCCTGTACGAGGTACCGGTACAGTCGCCCACAAACCCGACTGTATTCTGGATTACAATCGGTACATGGGAGGGGCAGACCTGTCGGACTAGGTGCTGAAGCAGTACAGTGACGCACGAAAGACCAAAGTGTGGTACAAAAAGCTGGCCGTGCACATTGTGCAAATGGCGATGTACAACACTTTTGTTCTTTTCCGTTGTACAGGCCAAGCAGGTACATTTATTACCTTCCAAGAGAAGGTAATAAAGGCGCTTGTTTTTGGGAACCAGGGTGAGGGCCCCAGCACTTCTTGTTCTGACGTCCCACTTATTGTACCCGATCAGCATTTCCCCAATGAAATCCCCTCCTCTGGCAAAAAGGGTAGGACACAAAAAAAAATGCAGAGTTTTTTTACAAATGGGGAATCCGAAAATATACAACCTACCATTGTGAGACCTGCCCTGATAAGCAAGGCCTCTGCATAAAAGAATGCTTCACACTGTACCACACATCCATGGATTACTAGTTGTAGCATTCTTTTATACTTTTTTGTGTCTGCACCGTTCCCTGAAGCACCGAACCTTCCATACGATTTATTGTGCGGTAACATGGCACGTCCGGAAAAATGTCAGTTTACATTTGTCGCTTTTGTAACGCACAATAATGTCTGAATTAATTTTATGAAACACCTGTCGGATCAGTTTGCATTTTTTGCCTTTCTAATGCATAGTAATGTCTGAGTTAATTTTATGAAACACCTGTTTGATCAAAATTTGAATTACACCCCTTAAAATGTTCATTGAGGGGTGTACGTTCCAAAATGGGGTCACTTTTGGGTGTTTTATAATTTTTTTTCACATCACAGCATGTACAATTGTCAGGACATGCTGTGTATTTCAGCAAAATAGGCCTGTCATGCGCATAATTGCTATGTCTTCTCCATGGCGTGTTTCAGGGGGCAGCCAAATTCTAGGGTGACATGTGGGGTGTCCCTAGAACGGGGAGACATGGCAGAAAAATTGGGAATCTAATTTTTCAATTTTGCGCAAGGCGTGTCGCTGTTATTGTTAAAAGGTATGGAATAAATACAGGATAATTGTGATTTTCACCTTATACCTCTAAATGCATTATCTATAAAAAAAAACACCTCTAGGGTCCAAATGCACACTATACCCCTAGATAAACTCATTGAGGGGTGAAGTTTCCAAAATGGGGTCAATTTTGGGTATTTTTCTCCGTTCTGGAACTTGGGGGGCTCTACTAATGCAACATGAGGGCCTCCAGCCAATCCAGCTTATTTTGCACTCCCAAAGCCAAATAGCGCTCCTTCCCTTCTAAGACTCACCACGTGCCCCGTATATGTTTTATGACCACATATGGGGTATTGCCTTACTTGGAAGAAATTGGGCAACAGGTTTTGGGGTGCTTTTTCTCCTCCTTTGTTTGTGAAAATGAAAAATTTGAGATTAATAGTGCAATTTTCTGGAAAAATTGTAATTTTTCATTTTCACAACCGGATTCCAGAAATTTCTGTGAAAAACCTGTGGGGTCAAAATGCACGCTATGACTTCCGGTTTTGGCGCCGGCGCAGGAGGATGTAGTGCGGCTCGGCACCCGATCCCCGCCAGCTCAGCCCGCTTCTAGCTGCCGACAGTAGCCCCTACCGGCCGCAGAAAGCTGCAGCATAAGGCCCACAGCACAGCCGCTCCTCTCTCAGATGGACCGGTACGTCCTCAGGAGTGCACAGAAGACAGGAGGTGCCCGAGACCAGCTGCAGGCGGATCCCAAGATGGCGGCCGCAGCACACGTGCATCACCCTGGCCAGCACAAACAGGTCAGAGAAGCAGAGGGGGGGGGGGGGCACGACAGCAGCGGGGAAGCAGTAGAGACTGAGACAGAGCTCCTGTAAAACAGTTCCTTCTGCAGCAGCCCCAGCCCTACCATGGATGCCAGCACACCCTATGCTATTAACTACAAGTTGCTGGCCATGGAAGTAGCCAGGCACACAGCCTCTGACCTGCAGGCCACCTTAGAAAGCACGGTGCAGGCCTCCCTCACGAAAATACAACATGATGTTCAAGCCCAGGCTGCTAGACTAGACGACTTAGAGAGGAGAATAAGTGACCTGGAGTCCGATAATATTGCCCTGAATGCTAAACTGAAGCTCTGCGCCAAAGCCCAGTTGGTCCAGCAGGAGCGTGTGGAGGATCTCGAAAACCGCTCCAGGCGGAGCAACCTAAGGATGGTGGGGCTGCCAGAATCATTTAAGCAAAGAGACCTTCAGGAATTGTGCCAGGGAGAGTTACCAGCAGCTCTAGGTTTAACCCATGCTTGTCGGGTTGAAAGAGCACACAGGGTGGGCCCAGAGGGCAGCATGTCCCAATCTCCCAGAGCGCAAACCAGACAACGTAGCCGCACTGTCATAATGAAATTCCTGGATTTCAACGATAAAGCCGAAATCTTAAGGGCCTATCGCAAACTAAAGGTCCCGCTGCTCATAAAAGGTCACAAAGTTCTTCTGTTTGAGGACTTTTCCGCTGATGTCTCCCAGCGACGCAGAGCCTTCAGCAAGATATGCACGGCGCTTTTCAAGCAGAAAATCCGATTTCAAATCCTGTATCCGGCGACTCTTAAGGTGCTAGACCCGGACGGGACCCCTCGCTTCTTCACTTCAGCGGTGGAGCCGGAACAATCTCTTTCCACCCTCTTGGACTTAGGGGACGTTTCTGGACTCCCTGGGTCACCAGCCGGGGATAACAGTTTTGAGACCATCACCAAGAAGAGACAAAGGGACTCTCCCTGGCGGAGTTTGCCCTCTCCTCCACCACTTTCGCCTAAAGAGCGTCGCCGCCCTAGAGCAGAGCGACACTCGGACCACGACCCAGATTGAGGACGATGGACACTTCATTTTGTCACACCACGGTTATGCCAGGTCCCGGATGTTTTTCCAGGGCAGTATCCTTTAAAGTTTCCCAGGTGACTGCTACTGGAACTTTACTTCTTTTTCCGAGCACTGCCACAATTATTACTCCTCAATGTAGTGGTTTATGGGTATAGCTTACATTAGCCAAGTTATGTGCTACTTTAAGGCCATCTTTGTATACTGGCAGGGGGGGTGGGAGGATATAGAAGTTGTATTTTACCTATCCAAGTCACATTCACCTGTTGCTGGAAAAAAGGGAGTCACTTTTACGCAACGAAGGGAGAGAAGTATGGATCGCTCTTTGGCGTTTTTGTTTTTCAGTGCTGAAAAGCATGTTCTTGTTTGGTTATTTAGTTATTGTCTGAGCTTTTTACTTGTGCGATGCATCTCTCTACTTAACCCCAGGATAGTGCAACTTTCTCTGTGGTGTTCCAGGGTTCTTCGGGTTGGGTCAGCTTGGTCTCCTATACGACGTGCCAACCCCCAGTCTAATAGCTTTCTCAGGATCTCTTTATGCGGATTATCTCATGGAACATAAAGGGGCTCCGTTCCCCCAATAAACGGATGAAGGTGACATTTAAAGCGATTACATCCGGATGTTGTCCTTTTACAGGAATCCCATCTCAAGCAAGAGGATCTCAAAAGGCTGTGGGTTGGACACGTCTTTGGCCACCAGCAGTGGGGGGCAAGGGAGGGGTCATTACCCTCATACACAAGAATTTCCCGTTCAAACTAATCTCACATGAGCATGATGGAGAAAGGAGGCTATCCCACCTAGTTATTAAATGGGGAAGTAGGGACCTTAGTATATATAATGTTTATGGCCCTAATGGTTGCCACCGAGCCTTCTTTAGGGATCTCGGGGGGAGGATTTGCAGCGGCCAGGTACAGCAGCAGATCATAGGGGGGGACATGAACGAGGTTGTGGATCCTCTCATGGATAGACGGGGAGGTCCTTCAAACACGCAAAAGGGAGGGACCACTCAATACCTCAGGAGGGGAGCCCTACGCCATCTCACAGCCGCTGTTGGCCTCCACGACTGTTGGAGGGAAAGGAACCCGGATGAGCGAGATTTCACGTTCTTCTCCCCTGTACATAAGTCGTGGTCTAGGTTAGACTACCTCTTGGTATCCGACAACCTTTCGACCAGGGTTGAACATGCCCAGATCATGGATATGGTCATTTCCGACCATGCACCAATCTCCTTGGACTTGGCAGACGCGTTCCCGAAGGGCACTGATTTTATTTGGAGGTTCCCGGCATACCTGGCCAAGATGGACAGTTTTGCTGATATGGTCAGAGACTGGTGGACGGTGTATGCCAAGGACAACGAAGTTCACCAACACGACCCTATGCTTTACTGGGCAACAGCAAAAGCGGTTTTAAGAGGCAGGGTTCTGGCCTACACTTCCTCCTATAAGAAAAACCTAAAGAGCCTCTACCTAAAAGCCTCTGAAGCAGCTCGGGATGCATATCGAGCTTTTCTACGGGATGGGTCAGACGCACATAGATTAGAGTGGGAAAAAGCGAAACGTGAGTTTGATTTATGGGCGGAGCGTAGGGAGGAACTTTATAGATCGCACATGCACTCCACTTTATTCAGATATGGGAATAAGTCGGGGAAGCTCCTAGCTAGAATTCTCAAGGGCTCCCACAAACCGGCACATATCCCAACTATCCGAACGTTAGATGGCTCCACGACCTCCGACCCGAAGGGTGTTAATGACACCTTTAGACATTTTTACGCCTCACTTTATTCCTTCGTGGGGCAACCTCCCTCCTCGGACAGCCAGAATTTTCTGTCTAAGGTAAAACTTCCTCGCCTGTCTGATTCGCAGAGAGATGCACTGAACGAGGACATTTCTGAATCAGAGGTTACAGCAGCCATACGTCAGTTAAAGGCAGGGAAAGCCCCTGGGCCCGATGGGTTTTCGGGGGAATTATATAAAATCTTGATCGATCAAATTGTCGCAACCCTTACGAATTACTACAATTTGGTTCTTCGCTCGGGGGCGAAAAATGCTTATATCAAGGTACTTCCCAAAAAGGGCAAAGATCCGTTGATGCCAGCCTCTTACAGGCCCATTTCACTAATTGATATTGACCAGAAAATACTTTCCAAAATCCTGGCAGACCGCTTAGCGGGTTTCATGCCACAATTGATTGGTCCCGCACAAAAGGGTTTCATTAGGGGGCGGGCTGCGGTGGGTAATATTAGGAAGGTCTTGGCAGCCCTGGAACAAGTCCATCACAGGCCAGCGCATGGAACTCAACCTGTCCTGGAGGCCTTGGATGCCGAAAAGGCCTTTGATAACATGCAATGGGATTGGCTCTGGCTTGTCATGGACAGTATGGGAATCACAGGTGCTTTCCGGATATATTTGTCGGCCATCTACAACAGTCTCACGGCCCAAATTCACACCCCGGGCTTCCTATCCTCCAGGTTTCCACTTCAGAAGGGTACCAGGCAGGGATGCCCATTGTCTCCCCTCCTCTTCAATCTGGCCCTAGAACCCCTGGCCAAATTTTTGGAGGACTCGGACCTCTTTTCCGGGGTCAGGGTCGGAGGGGCGGAAATCAAGACTGCACTTTTTGCGGATGATATGCTTCTATTTCTGTCCAACCCCCTGTCCCACCTTCCCAAGGTCCTAGAAGTTTTACATCTGTTTGGAAATCTATCGGGGTACAAAATTAATGTTGCCAAAAGCGAAATTCTGGAATTGGGCCCCAAATTATCACCCTTACAATGGAACACTTTAAATATTGATATTACACGTGCCCAGGATCACATCACATACTTGGGAATAAAAATTGGTAGAACCCCAGATACCATATATAAATTAAACGTCCCGCTTGTCATCGAGAAAATCTCTCAGGTCTTGAAGCGATAGTCCTCGCTTCCGCTTTCATTGGCTGGCAGGTGCCATGCTATCAAAATGATATGCTTCCCGAAGCTCCTGTACCCGTTGCAAACCCTACCGTTCCTATTCAGACATATTGATATCAACAAGATCAACTCTTGTTTTTCCAGATTCATTTGGGCGGGGAAAAAACCCCGGATCGCTTTATGGAAATTGATGTTGCCCATTAGGGAGGGAGGTCTGAACCTACCGGATGTTAGAGGTTACAACCTGGCTTGTTTGGCAAGACACATGGATTGGGTGTGGGGACGTAGCTACTTCTCTAACTGGGAAATTGAAAGAGAGTTAATGCTTCCGTCGCACCCTCAGGCCCTGTTTCACACAAAGTACTCCAAACTACCTGCCCCGATTAAATCCTCGGTGTTGATTCGCGACACACTTATGGCATGGAAGGAAATCCGGAGGAGGATAGGTCTCCCCTTTGCAATATCCAAAGCTATGCCCTTGTGGGGCCATCCAGAGTTCCCATTGGGACAATCAACCTATGTTTCGCTTGTGGAGGGACAGGGGTCTGCAGAATGCAGGGCAGCTAATGCATGACAGATTAAATAGATGGATTACACCTGCGGAGATGCTAGAGAAATTCTCGCTACCAGGCACGAATCTGCTTGCTGCATACCAGCTTATATACTTCTGCAGGAGTAGGTTAAAGGATATTTTAAGAGAGACCACTATGAATTTTATTATTATTATTATTATTATTATTTATTTTATAGCGCCATTAATTCCAGGGCGCTGTACATTTAAGGGGAATTACATACATAACAAATGTTGAACAATTACAATGGTGACAAAAATGACTAGTAACTGAAACAGAGAGGAAAGAGGACCCTGCCCGCGAGGGCTTACAATCTACAAGGAAGAAGGGGAGAGACAGAAGGTGTGGGGCAGACATGTTTGCGGGCCGGTGTAGTGGTGGTGGGGTTAGTGTGGGTGGTAGGCTATCCTGCAGAGAGGGGGTTTCAGGTTGCTGTTGAAACTGGGGATAGTTGGGGAGAGTCTGATGTTTTGGGTTAAGGAGTTCCAGAGTGTGGGTGAAGCACAGGAGAAGTCTTGGAGACGGTTATGTGAGGAGCTGATGAGAGGGGAGCAGAGGAGAAGGTCCTGTGAGGAGCGGAGATTGCGTGAGGGGAGGTATCTGGAAATTAGGGCAGAGATGTATGGAGGGGAGAGGTTATGGAGAGCCTTGTAGGTCAGGGTGAGTAATTTGAACTGAATTCGTTGGGCAATGGGCAGCCAGTGAAGGAATTGGCAGAGGGGAGAGGCAGAGGAGTAGCGAGGAGAGAGGTGAATCAGACGGGCAGCAGAGTTGAGGATGGATTGGAGGGGAGTGAGGGTGCTAACTGGGAGGCTACAGAGAAGGATGTTGCAGTAGTCAAGGCGGGAGATGACGAGGGGCGTGGACTAGCGTTTTAGTAGTGTCAGAGTTGAGGAATGGGTGGATGCGTGAAATATTTTTCAGGTGGAGGCGGCAGGCAGAGGTGAGGGCTTGGATGTGCGGTTTGAAGGATAAAGAGGAGTCAAAGGTTATCCCAAGGCAGCGCACTTGTGGAGCTGGTGAGAGGGTGTGGCATTAACAGTGATAGAGAGATCAGGTGGAGGGAGAGAGAGGACGGTGGGAAAGATGATGAATTCTGTTTTATCTACATTTAGTTTTAAGCGACGGGAGGGAAGAAGGAGGAAATGGTATGATAGGCTATTTGGATCCGGGAGAGAAGAGAGTTAATATCAGGACGGAGATATAAAGCTGGGTGTCGTCCGCGTACAGGTGGTAGTTAAAGCCATGTGAGGCTATGGCTGACCCAGACCAAGAGTGTGATAGAGAAGAGGAGTGGGCCCAGGACAGACCCCTGGGGGACACCAACAGAGAGCGGGTGGGGGAGGAGGTGGTGCAGGAGTGAGAGACACTTAATGTCCGTTCAGAGAGGTATGAAGAGATCCAGGAGAGGGCCAGGTCTGTGATGCCGAGGGAGGAGAGGATTTGTAGCAGGATAGAGTGGTCGACCGTGTCAAAGGCAGAGGACAGGTCTAGGAGGAGGAGCACAGAGTAGTGGCGTGAGGCTTTAGCAGTTACTAGGTCGTTGGTGACCTTGGTTAGGGCAGTTTCAGTGGAGTGGTTGGGTCGGAAGCCTGATTGGAGTGGGTCAAGGAGAGAGTTGGAGGAGAGGTGGGAGGACAGTTGAAGATAGACGTGCTGTTCCAGGAGTTTGGATGCAAAAGGAAGCAGCGAGATGGGGCGATAGTTGGACAGTGAGGAGGGGTCGAGAGATGGTTTCTTAAGGATAGGTGTGATGGTCGCGTGTTTAAGAGAGGAAGGGAAGATGCCAGAGGTTAATGATAGATTGAAAAGGTGGGTGAGGGCTGGGAAAATAACAGTGCTGAGGTCTGGGATGAGGTAGGATGGCAGTGGGTCAAGGTTACAGGTAGTGAGGTTAGATTTGGACACTAGAGAGGAAAGGTTATCGTGACTAACAGTAGGAAAGCAGGTTATGGAAGTATTCACTGGGGACTGTGTCAGGGGTGAGGTGGGTGAGGTGGCGATGGTAGGGGTATCGAGGGGGGTAGTGGGGACTGAGGGGTGAAGCTTTCTCTGAGGAGGTTGATCTTATGTAAGAAATGAGTGGCAAAGTCGTCCGCTGATAGGAGAGATGGGGGAGGAGGTGCAGGGGGGCGAAGGAGAGAGTTGAAGGTGTTGAATAAATGTCTGGGGTTGTGAGACAAGGAGGATATGAGATTGGTGAAGTAATCCTGTTTGGCGGTGGTGAGTGCAGACTTAAATGTGTGTAGCGATTGTTTGTATGAGGTGAAGTCGTCGGTGGAGCGGCTTTTCTTCCAGCGGCGTTCAGCAATTCTGGAAGCTCGCCTCAGTTGTTTAGTGGAGGCTGTGTGCCAGGGTTGTCTGTTGATGTTGCGGGTTCTGTTGTGTGTGAGAGGAGCGACTGAGTCAAGGGTGGTGGTGATTGTGTTGTTGTAGAAAGCAGCGGCTGTGTCTGGGATGTCAAGTGAGGATATGGTAGAAATGATTTTGACTCCTTTGTCCGAGCTCACAGAGATACTTGTACCCTCTCTGGACTGTATAACAGGATGAGGGGATGGTGTCTGAGACGGACAAACTCGCAGGCCTTTAAATACTGGCAACGTCGTCTGGGTGATGTCCAGATTCCAGAAATGATACTTAAGGGACTGGACTTCATCCGTAGACATGTCATATGCGAGACCTGGCGGGAAACCTTCCTCAAACTAATACACAATGCGATTTACGCCTTCAATCTACTGGTTTCCCCGGGATTCCCTGATAGATTACAACATTGCCCCAAATGCGGGACACACAAAACTGACCTCTGGCACGGCCTGTGGGAATGTAGTTCCTCACAGGAATATTGGGACAGTATTGTCAGATATATTAAGGTGCATTTTGGGGTTACACTCCAAAAGACCTATGACATTCTGATATTCCACTCTCCCAGACCCCCTGAGGGTGAGACAGGTGACCCGTCACGGGGGGAGGAATCCACGCCGACCTACCCGGGAATAGTACATATTGCTTTACTTGCTGCAAAACGCTGCCTATTTCAACAGTGGATCAAACCCACTCTACCGCTGCCCACTGGGGTCATGAAGCAGCTGGAAGACTATCTGGTCGCCAATAGGCTTGAAACAGAGATGCGCAAAGAGACGCGCACCAAGGGTTTCTTTAAGCGCTGGAGAACCTTTATTGAATCTCATTACTCGGATAGAGAAATCAGGGCCCTGATGCAAACATTCAAATACACGGGTTGGTATTGAAAGGAAGGGATCACCGGAACTTTGGGGAGGCTCCAGGTATGAGAGATACAGTCATATCAGTCACATTTCACCAGACTGGTTCAGGCTGAGGGTTTTTTGTTCCATAGTTGACCCTTGCACATTATACATTATATGTTTTTAATAGAGAGAGGATGCACGCACGCACTTTGGTTCTTTTTATCCTTTTTGATATTGTTTTATAGGATGTATCTGCCCTTGTGTTCGTTTGACTCTGTACATGATACATCAATTGTTCAGGCACGGGCCTGTAATACTTTGCTTATGTCATGTTCTTTACAATGTCGGAGATGTATTTGTTATATAATTGAGAAAAGCAATAAAATGTGTTTAAATT
Organism: Phyllomedusa bahiana; assembly: GCA_025379985.1. Classification (NCBI taxonomy): domain Eukaryota; kingdom Metazoa; phylum Chordata; class Amphibia; order Anura; family Hylidae; genus Phyllomedusa; species Phyllomedusa bahiana. The sequence goes on from JAODAL010002975.1 coordinate 94,047, forward strand.
TTTTTTAAAAAATGCACGCTATACCCTTAGATGAACTCATTGAGGGGTGTAGTTTACAAAATGGGGTAAATTTTGGGTATTTTTCTCCGTTCTGGAACTTGGGGGGTCTACAAATGCAACATGAGGGCCTCCAGCCTATCCAGCTTATTTTGCACTCCCAAAGCCAAAAAGCGCTCCTTCCCTTCTAAGACTTACCACGTGCCCAGTATATGTTTTATGAACACATATGGGGTATTGCCTTACTCGGAAGAAATTGGGCAACAAGTTTTGGAGTGCTTTTTCTCCTCCTTTGTTTGCGAAAATGAAAAATTTGAGATTAATAGTGCAATATTCGGGAAAAATTGTAATTTTTCATTTTCACAACCGGATTCCAGAAATTTTTGTGAAAAACCTGTGGGGTCAAAATGTACGCTATACCCCTAGATTAATTCATTGAGGGGTGTAGTTTCCAAAATGGTGTAAATTTTTGGTATTTTTCTCCGTTCTGGAACTTGGGGGGTCTACAAATGCAACATGAGGGCCTCCAGCCAATCCAGCTTATTTTGCACTCCCAAAGCCAAATAGCGCTCCTTCCCTTCTAAGACTCACCACATGCCCCGTTTATATTTTATGACCACATATAGGGTATTGACTTACTAAGAAGAAATTGGGCAACAGATTTTGGGGTGCTTTTTCTCCTCCTTTTTTTGTGAAAATGAAAAATTTGAGATTAATAGTGCAATTTTCTAGAAAAATTGTGATTTTTCATTTTCACAACCGGATTCCAGAAATTTCTGTGAAAAGCCTGGAGGGTCAAAATGCACGCTATACCCCTAGATGAATTCATTGAGGGGTGTAGTTTCTAAAATGGGGTCACATTTGTTTTTTTTTTTCTCTGTTCTGGAACTTGGGGGGCTCTACTAATGCAACATGAGGGCCTCCAGCCCATTCCACCTTATTTTGCACTCCCAAAGCTAAATAGCGCTCCTTCCCTTCTAAGACTCACCACGTGCCCCGTATATATTTTATGACCACATATGGGGTATTGCCTTACTCAGAAGAAATTGGGCAATGGGTTTTGGGGTGCTTTTTCTCCCCTTTTTTTTGTTAAAATTAAAAATTTGAGATTAATAATGCAATTTTCTGGAAAAATTGTCATTTTTCATTTTCACAACCCGATTCTAAAAATTTCTGTGTAAAGCCTGTGGTGTCAAAAAACACTCTATACCCCTAGATGAATTCAGTGAGGGGTGTAGTTTCCAAAATGGGGTCACTTTTGGGGGATTTCCTTTGTTCTGGAACTTGGGGGACTGTACTAATGCAACATCATGGCCTCCAACCATTCCCTCCTATTCTGCATTCCCAAAGCCAAATAGCGCTCCTTCACTTCTGAGACCCACTACATGTCCCAAATTTTCTTTATGACCACATATGGGGTACTGTAGCACTCAGAAGAGATTGTGCAATAGGTTTTGGTTTGTTTTTTATCCTACATTCCTTGTGAGCATGAAAAATTTGGGGCTAAAAATTAAATTTATTTGAGAAAATGTAATTTTTCATTTTTATGGTCTAATTCTAAAATTTTCTGTGAAATAGCTGTGGGGTCAATAAACTCACTACACCCCTTGATGAATTCTTTGAGGGGTGTAGTTTCTATAAAGGGGTCTTTTCAGTTTTTTTTTTGTTTGTCTTTAGCACCCTTAGGTGTCAGGAAACCTGATATGGTGCCTATAAAATTCATAATAAAATGATAGCTCCAAAATCCAGTAGGTGCTCCTTCAATTCTGAGGCCTGTGGTTGAGTCAAATAACATACTAGGGCCACATATGATATATTTCTAGAAACAGCAGATGTAGGGAAACTTACATTGAGTTGTGTTTTTCTGTTACCATATACTAAATTCCATAAAATAATAGATTAAAATTGAAAATTGGCAAAAAAAATGACATTTTGAAATTTTACCACCACTTTTCTTTAATTCCTGTAAAACACCTAAAGGGTTAACAGACTTTCTAAGTGCTGTTTTAAATACCTTGAAGGGTGTAGTTTCTTAAATGGGGTGATTTATGGGGGTGTTTAACATATAGGCCCCTCAATTCTACATGTGAACTGAAGTGGACCCTAAAAAAATCTGTGTTTGTAATTTTCTTGAAAATTTAAAAATTGCTATCATATTTGTAAGCCACCTAACTTCTTAAAAAAGTTAAGTAAATTAAAAAAATTATGCCAACATACAGAAGATTTATGGCTTTAGCTTTAGTTTTTGTCTCCTTGTGTCGCTCCGTAAACACCCGATCAGCGATGAGGTCCAATTTGGTATGAGATAAAATCATCTAATTTATTGGCAAATCAGCTTCCAGCCATCTGGTCAAAAGACATCTCCTTGCAATCAGTAACACAATATGAACCAGAGCGGGACACTACTTGCCACCTCCTCCTCATCATCTTACAGTAGTGCTAGAACAGAATGGAACAGAGGCGCACTCTTGTGAAGCACAGTATTCAGAGAGACGCTTAGGCCCTGTTCACATGGCGGGTTTGGCCGCGGGTTCAGCCGCGGCTTTAGCCACGGTTCCCGCGGCCAAACCTCGTCCTGCCCTCACCGCAAACTCGCGTCTCCCGACGCGGGTGGTGGGCGTGGTCTCTTCGCGAGTGGGGGGGTTTTCCCAGCATGGACATTTCTGATGTATCCACAGCGTCCACCATAAATGTCTGATAGATGAGGGTCTCGCCTCTGGAGAACAGACCCGACCCTCATGTAGATGGGGCCACTGCATCCAAGTGGGGCCCTCATCTATCAGACATGGAATATCCTGTGGATATGTTGGGAATACCCTGTATCCATGTGGTGACGGCTCTGAGAAGCTGCTTCTCCTCTCCATCCCTCCCCCCCCCCGCCCCAGAGGTTCTGTATGTCACACATGATGTGTCCCCTGTATGATTTTCGGCCCCTCCTTTCTCTATAAAGGCGACTGCAGTACTAGAACCTTCCAGGTCATCCAGTTTTCTCCTATTCTCATACACAGCGTTCCTTCTCCTGAAAGACCCACCAAGGATGGACATGGACAGGAATGAGATCAGCAGAAGAATATTAGACCTCACCTTGGAGATCCTCCACCTGGTGACCGGAGAGGTAACTTCTCTAGATTTCTTTCATCTTTATTATCCAACAAATCAATGATAGAAGAGAAAATCCATAATAGGAGGAATCCAGCGTCCTGTGTAAAAGCTTCAGGAGCTTCCAAGTGATGAACTGTGCAGTGGAAAACCTCAGCCCCCAGTATGGTCAGTTATGTATCATGGGAACCAATGCAGCCATAGTAATGTTATAGGAGCAATGAGAATGGTGAGTCACCCGTTATACCAAGGAGGAGAGGCCAGGAACCAAGGGAATCAGATGGTCGGGTTCAGCCCGGAGGAGCCAAGGGAATCAGATGGTTGGGTACAGCCCGGAGGAGCTGAGGGAATCAGATGGTTGGGTACAGCCGGGGAGCAAGGGATGAGTGGTCAGCGGAGTACCAGAATCAGATGTTGGGTACAGCCGAGGAGCAGGGATGATGGTCGTCAGCCTGGAGACGTGACATTTTTCCACTATTTAGTCATTTATATAGAAACATAGAAGATGACCACTGAGAAGAGCACATGCTCCATCTTGACTTAGATTATGTCCGAGTATGTACATCCAGTGTCTTGCAGCACATACCTGTGCACGCCGCAAGACGCCTGGTGTTTTAGAAGTATGTGCTATTCAGCGTGTACTTCTAAAGCACTGGAGGGGGTGGCCAAATTCACTAAGCTTGGCGCACAGTACCTGTCGGGCAAGACAGAGTGTACTCATAGCTCTCAGGGAGTAATGACTACCATAGTCACAGTCTGTACTACAGGAAGAATTTCAGCACTATTACGCCCTGAAGTACAGACTAAAAAAAGCTGTATGAACATACCCTAAGCGAATGTTCACTGAGTGTATAGCAGCATGTACCTGAGCATGCCACTATGTACTTGCTTTGTTAACATACACTTACGGTATTTGCAGGGCATACTTTTGGGCGTATTGCAGCACAATAAGTTCCCGGAGTATGCCCTTCTATTTTACTGATCTATTTTTGTAGCTGGTGTCCAGAAATGACCCGTTTAAACCAGATGTGGGGGTCACTAGAGCTCTATACAGCACAGGTCGCAATCTCCTTTCTGCTGAGGGAGGAATACTGGGATCAAATCTAGAGAATTTAACAATTTAGACTTGTAAAAATGGTTTAACCCCTTAACGACCCTGGACATATGAGTATGTCCCAGGGCCGCTAAGGGGCTTTGCAGGGGGAACGCTCAGCGACCCCCCAGCATAGCCGCCGGGTGTTAGCGGCTAATCGCCGCTAACACCTGGCAGTAACAGCGCCGGTGGGTGGCTCCGCCCACTGGCGCTGTTTAACCCATCAGACACCGCGGCATCTGAAAGAACGCCGATCGGTGCCACGCACCGATCGTTACAGTCACAGCTGCGCCGATTCGACGACCGGGCATGGTGGTGGGGAGCCTTGTATAGGCTCCCGTCACTTATACTGGCCTTTTTGCCCCACTTCCGTCCGCAGACAGGAAGTGGGGAAACCGCCACCTTTGTACACCCTAATGCATTGCCTATGCAATGCATTAGGTTGTATTAACAATCGCGCCCCCTAGTGGTCAAGCACCATAGGGGGACTAAATGTTACAGTAAAAAAAAAAAAAATAAGTTTTAAAGTACAAACAAAAATTATTAAAAGTTCAAATCACCCCTCTTTCCCCATTTTACAAATAAAATCATTAAAATAATAAAAAAGTTACACATATTTGGTATCGCCGCGTCCGAAAAAGTCCGATCTATAAAAATCTAACATCATTTATCCCGTACGCTGAACACCGTAGAAGAAAAAACATTCCAAACACCAAAATTGCATTTTTTGGTCATTTTACGTCACTCAAAAAATGGAATAAAAATGATCAAAAAAGTCGCAAGCATTCCAAACTGCTAGCGATAAAAAGTACACTTCAGCCGCTAAAAAATGCCCCCTCACAGACGTCCGTAGGTGTTAGTACAAAAAAGTTATTGGTCGCACAAAATGGCACCGTGGCGCAAATTTCAAAAATAAAAATGTTTGGAATTTGTTTACAGTACCAAAACATAACGGAAACCCTACATTTTTGGTATTGCCGGATGCGTAACAACCTGTAGAATACAGATAACACATTATATTTCTAAAAGCAAAACCCCCGCAAACATGGCAAAAATACTTTTTTTTTTTCACAATTTGTCCCACTTGGAATTTTTTTGCGGTTTCCCAGTATATTCTATAGTATAGTGAATAACACCATTAGAAAGTACATCTTGTCCCGCAAAATAAAAGCCCTCATGTTTCTATGTAGGTGGAAAAATAAAAAGTTATGGCTCTGGGAAGGCGAGGAGGGAAAAACGAATGTGTCACCAAAAAAACCCCCCGGGTCCTTAAGGGGTTAAGGACAGACTAAAAAAATGGTGGAAGGTTTTTATCGCAACTATGACTTCAGATGTGATTGGGTTGCCAAATTGGAAATGAGGTCGTTGTTGTGAAGCTCGGAGAAGGAAATGAATAAACAAATGGGGTGTATCTATGTAATGATTCCACCTTGTTATTGGCATGTTACACTTTATATACATTGCATACAAAAAAAAAATTCTGTGTCCTGTATATTGTCTTAATAGGTTATTTCCCTGAAGCAAATTCTCAGCTGATAAATGTCTCCTGGCAGATTGTCCAGTCACATACACAGGAGGTTTAGCCACAAACATAGGAGAGCATCTACTGCAAAGATAAACTATAGTACAAAATATACTGGGATCTTTATAATAAGTGATGAACTATAATTGCCGACCATAAGCATTTCCCCTGCAAGGTCTTCAGCTTTACACTTCTCTACCAGAGGAAGTTATCAGGAGAAGTCACAGCTCAGAAGTCCCCACGTGGCCTGGACGTCTCTCAGTGCAGGAATAATATTAGTTCTAGTCACTAGATTTCTGGAGATTGGTCACTGATCCAGGGATTTCTCTCCATACACAGGATTACACAGTAGTGAAGAAGACGTCAGGTGACTGTGTGGCCCCCAGCACCTGTCCCTGTGTGTCAGGAGGATGGAGCCGGGGCCCCATCCTAGAGCCTCCCCCGCACTCACTGATACATGAGAGGGACAATAAGCAGAAGATCATAGAACTCACCAACAAGATGAATGAGCTGCTGACTGGAGAGGTGATGCTGCTGCTGGGAATGCTGGGACATTATACAGTAACACCACTGGAGGGGCCTGGGTGATGACCGTATCATTTTGTGTGTCAGGTTCCTATAAGGTGTCAGGAGGTCGCTGTCTATTTCTCCATGGAGGAGTGGGAGTATTTAGAAGGACACAAGGATCTGTACAAGGACGTCATGATGGAGGATCTGGAGGATCACCGGCCTCTTATGTCACCAGGTAAGGAGATAGAGCTGGGTTATCTCGCCTATTCCTTTGGGTGCAGGACGGCACTGACGGCCATGTTGGAGATTTAAAGGGAGCGTGTCAAGCAGATTTATTAAGAATGCTTGGTGATGTTTTTATTTTCTTCTATCACTCTCTATATTCTGATAAATCCTGAACTCGTGCAGATGTCACTGTGGTCACTAACCCTAATAATAGGCTGACACTTCCTCTTCTGTAGAGAAGAGTCTCCTCATTATCATCACAGATGGATTACAATGGAAGGTGACATCAGTGTGTCAGTGGCTTATCACCATTCACAACAGGAGATGGTCACAGCGCCCCTGCCCCACACAATGACTTCTTCCCAGGTCACAGAGCCTCAAACATACCCCCATAGATGTCAATGAGTCAGCTTCTGTGCATAGGCTCCTATGTCCAAGATTAAATCATATATCTGTTAAAAGCAGCTTAGATACAATGACTGCCTTTCATAAACATAGTCAGAACATAACAATTTTTCATTTAGAAATAAAACCCTCCCGTGTCCAGATATTGAGGTTACATGATATCGACCCTTTGATGTTCTCCTCATTCCATCTTATATTTTTCAACTACTGTGCTCAGTGCTGACTCGCCAGATCTGGGAGGTGGCTCCACTGGATCACTCACAGATATCTGCATCAACCGTGAGGGAGCGTAAAGAACCCCTTATTTTTCACCCTTTAACCCTCACACAAGGATCTTGACTTTGCTGGAGAAGACTCCCAGAACAATGTTATCACCCACAGTCACAGCTTATATGAACATACAGGATGTAACATATGTTACATACATGATATAGACCATTGGATGTTATACACATTCTGTCTCAGAAGTTTCATCTACTGTGTCCAGTGCTGGTTGTAGCAACTAATCAAATCTGGAAAGTGGATCTACTTAATTGCCTGTGGATATCTGCATCAACCATGCTTGAGGAGCATAGTTTTAAGAGCCCCTTGGTTTTCACCCTTTAACCCTCGCACAAGGATCTTGACTTTGCTTCAGGTGACTCCCAGGCCACTGCCCCCAATGTAGTCACCCATGGTTACAGCTTATGTTCAACAATGGTACTAGGGGAACAGCCTGAAAAGGTTGTTTCAGACATGACGAAGTGCAGAGAAGGTGGAGTACTTTTGTAGTTAAAGGGGTTTTTCCACGATCTAATATTGACATGGGATCCTCCAAAATGGGTATTTAATCACTTTTCTAAATATATGTCATTAAAAAAGTGAAGCCTGTGAGATCTACAGCATGACTAAGTTGCCCTTAGTTTCCTGACTGTTTACATTTGACACCACCAGGAGCTGACAGGAGCTGATCTGGCCACGCTTGCGTTGTTTGCACTTCTTATCTGATGGCAGGGATCCTGTGTCTTTTGTATAGAGAATCCACTGGTTGTAATGTAATTATCTGAGTAAACATGCAGACACTCCCTGCTCAGCCCGCCTCCCTCTATTCCTGCATCAGTGTGTGAACAAATGAAAGAACACTGCTTACTAGGAGCTTATCTTCTCTCTTGAGCAGATAAGAGGGAGAAACAAAACGCATATAGCTTCTGCACAATACACTTATCCCCTGTGGATTAGCCAAACAATGTTTACTCAACTACAGAGACTGAATATCAGGAGTGTGCATGGGAGGTAGTGCAATGACATCACAGAGGAGGTACTTGTGTTTTTAAACACAGAAAAACAACGTCCCTTTTTTCAAGCCTCAAGAGGGGAGTATCAGCCTGTTAGGTGAGGAACTTACTTCTTGGCAAAACCCCTTTAAGGAGTAGTTCTAGAAGTATTTTTCTAAGATTTATGTTGTATCTTTTTATGATATCTTTTTCGCTTGAGCAAGCGGTTATGTAAGGGGTTATTCAGGATAAAGGTTACCTCATTCACGGTTGGACATTGTGGGCTACCACCCTTGTTTCCCGTCCCCTTTATGTCACTGCTTCCTCAGCGCTTTTTTAATGTGCTACAACTAAGGCAGCATCCGAAATGCATCAGCCAGCTGTGTACAAAGATGCATTCCACATTTACTGTATGCCTGTCTTTTTAAGTGATGGAATAAAGGAAGTTTTAACTTATGTACTGAATGCCTGGGATGTTATGCGGTTGTTGGAAAATTTGATGTTATAAATACTTTCTTAGTTAAAGTTAACCTTAAAATGTTGGTTCTTTAAAAAGTAGTGAGGAAGTTATTGTAGAGGGCGATGAGGAGAAATAAAACATATTAAATTATTTATTCTCTATGGTATTTGTCCATGAATAGGAAGGTCATTTTCCTTGGTAGAGGGAAGAGGTAATCTCCGCCTTAAATGTTTTGTGTCCAACCAAAAAATAAGAGCAGCTCTGCCTTAAAAAAATTAAAATAGACAAATCACCAGAACCTGACCCCACCATGTCCATAGGGAAATAAGTAGTGTGATAGACAGGCTGCTATTTTTAATATTTGTAGACTGTATGGTAGGGATATGTTCTAAAGGTTTGGCACATAGAAAATGTGGTGCCAAAATTCAAAAAGAGGTCAAAACGTGATCCTCAAAACTATAGACCGGTAAGTTTAATCTCTGTCGTAGGTAAACTGTTTGAACGTTCTCTAAGATATGCTATACTGGAGTATCTCACTGAAAATAAATGCATAACGCCGTTCCAGCATGGGTTTATGAAGGATCGGTCCTGTCAGACTAATCTCATCAGCTTCTATGAGAAAGTTAGTTCTAGATGGGATCGGGATGAGGCACAGGATGTCATATATCTAGATTTTTCAAAAGCATATGATACTGTGCCACATAAAAGGTTGGTAAGTAAAATGAGAATGCTTTGACTAGGGGAAATGTTGGCAAGTAGGTAAGCAACTGGCTCAGAGATAGAAAACAAAGGGTGGTGATTAATGGTACATACTTGGACTGGATCCATGTTACCAGTGGGGCCACAGGGGTCAGTATTGGGCCCAATTCTCTTTAATATATCAATTATTGACCTTACAGAAGGATTGCACAGTAGAATATCAATCTTTGCAAATGATACTAAACTATATAAAGTAATTAACACAATAGAGGATAATATTTTAATACAAAGGACTCTGGATAAATTGGAAGCCTGGGCAGAGAAGTGGCAGATTTAACACGGAGAAATGCAAGGTGCACGGAGTTATGCACATGGGGAGGAAAAATCTATTCCATGATTACTTGTTACATGAAAAACATTAGGTAAAAATGACTGGAGAAGGACCTGGGCATTGTAGTGGACCGTAAACTTAATTGTAGCAGCCAGTGTCAGGCAGCAGCTGCCAGGACACTTAGGATCATGGGGTGTATTAATAGATACACATGATGAGAACATAAGCCTCCCATTATACAAATCACTTGTTAGACCACACAAGGAATATTTTGTACAGTTCTGGGCACCAGTACACAAGCAAGACATTATAGAGCTTGCACAGATGTACAGGCGGCAACAAAAATAATAGAAGGGTTGGGTTGACTACAAGATTAGCAAGAATCGGGTTATTTAGTTTAGAGAAAAGACAGCTTTGGGGCGACCTAATAAATATATCAAAGGTCAATATAGAGATCTCTCCCAAGATCTATTTATACCCAGAATTGTATCCAGAACAAGGGGGCATCCTCTATGCCAAGAGGAAAGAACGCTTCTACATGAACATCGAAAGGGATTCTTTACTCTAAGAGCAGTGAGACTGTGGAACTCTCTGCCAGAGAAATTTGTTTTGATAAATGCACTAACAGAGTTCAAAAAGGGCTTGGATGCATTTCTAGATGTAATAGTATAGAAAGTTATAGTGACCAGGAGTCTGGAGAAGGGTCTGGATACATTTCTAGATGTAATAATATAACAAGTTTTAGTGACCAGGATTCTGGAGAAGGGTCTGGATACATTTCTAGATGTAATAATAGAACAAGTTATAGTGACCAGGATTCTGGAGAAGGGTCTGAATACATTTCTCGATGTAATAGTATAACAAGTTATAGTGACCAGGATTCTGGAGAAGGGTCTGGATACATTTCTAGATGTAATAATAGAACTAGTTAAAGTGACCGGGATTCTGGAGAAGGGTCTGGATACATTTCTAGTTGTAATTATAGAACATGTTATAGTGTCCAGGATTCTGGAGAAGGGTCTGGATACATTTCTCGATGTAATAATAGAACAAGTTATAGTGACCAGGATTCTGGAGAAGGGTCTGGATACATTTCTCGATGTAATAATGAAACAAGTTATAGTGACCAGGATTCTGGAGAAGGGTCTGGATACATTTCTAGATGTAATAACATAACAAGGTATAGTGACCAGGATTCTGGAGAAGGGTCTGGATACATTTCTAGATGTAATAATAGAACAAGTTATAGTGACCAGGAATCTGGAGAAGGGTCTGGATACATTTCTAGATGTAATAATATTACAAGTTATAGTGACCAGGATTCTGGAGAAGGGTCTGGAGACATTTCTAGATGTAATAATAGAACAAGTGATAGTGACCAGGATTCTGGAGAAGGGTCTGGATACATTTCTAGATGTAATAATACAAAAAGTTATAGTGACCGGGATTCTGGAGAAGGATCTGGATACATTTCTAGATGTAATAATATAACAAGTTATAGTGACCAGGATTCTGGAGAAGGGTCTGGATACATTTCTAGATGTAATAATATAACAAGTTATAGTGACCAGGATTCTGGAGAAGGGTTGTTGATCCAGGGATTTATTCTGATGCTAGATTGGAGTTGGGAAGGAATTTTTTCCCTAAAATCAGGACAATAGGCTTCTACCTCATGTTTTTTTTTTTCCTTCTTGAGGATCAACACTATAGCACAGTAGGCTGAACTGATTGGATGTCAGTCTTTTTTTCAGCTTTACAAACTATGTAACTAAGCTGAAGGTCAAGTCAGGAACCTGGCAGGTATCGAGATCAGGAACTACCCAAAGTCAAGAATTGATACATGAGAATCACTTCAAAACACTAGAAAGTACACTGAAGATATAACGTAGAGTTTGAAGAGTTGTTCCCTTAAAATAACTGAAATTGGTCAAAGCAGATGGACATCAAGGGCTGGTCGTTTGAATCTAAAAGGCCCAGCTTGCACCCTACAAAAGAAGCAGACACTGAGAGCACCTGGGAGCCAAACACACATAGAAGTAAATGGGTTGGTGACTGTGCTGGCAGCCCTGGAGATAAGCTGTGGTGTGTCTCCTTACACTAACATCCTGCTGAAAGATAGCTCATCTCACCATTCAGGAGATGTAAGACTCTTTGGTCACTTCTAAGGAAGGAGAATATTACATTTTATTTGCATCATACTGGTGAAAAAAGAAACAAAAACACCCGAAAATCTAAAAAACAGCGTGTTCCATGATGTCACTCAATATTTGACATATATGTTACATTCCGAACACCCTAACAGTATGTAGGGTCAGCTGCAGGGCCGTTCCTAGGGGCGGGCAAGGCGGGCGATTGCCCAAGGTGCCGAGGGTCCGCCCGCCCGAGGGGGGCGCTGCCCACCTTGTCCACCCGGAGATCAGCCCCTGACTGCACGCCCATTGTAAAACAGTCAGTAAGTCAGTCAGGCAGCAGCTGCACACTCGCTGTGCGGCGGCTGCTATAGGGAGGGGGCAGGAGGGATCGTTACCCTCCTGACTCCTCCCCTGTATGTATCGGCGCTCATTGAACGCCGATACGTACAGAGCGTCGCAGGGGGTGCACGGCTTTCACCGCGCCCCCTGCAACGCTGGGATTTCCTGGGTCGGCAGCCTCTGCCGCCAAGGAGATCCCTGGGAGCTGCGTGACAGGGTAAGCGGCGTGATGACGTCACGCCGCTTACACCGCTCAGCAGCTCCCGGAGATGGACGCACGGACCGAGGTGTGGCGTTTTTTTTATTTTCTAATTAGCTACAAGGGGGCATCTACTGGCTACAGAGGGGCATCTACTGGCTACAGTGGGGCATCTGCTGGCTACAGGAGGGCATCTGCTGGCTACAGGGGGCATCTGCTGGCTACAGGGGGGCATCTACTGGCTACAGGGGGCATCTGCTGGCTACAGGGGGGCATCTACTGGCTACAGGGGGGGCATCTACTGGCTACGGGGGCGTCTACTGGCTACAGGGGAGGCCTCTACTGGCTACAGGGGGGCATCTACTGGCTACAGGGGGGGCATCTGCTGGCTACAGGGGGGCATCTACTGGCTACAGGGGGGCATCTGCTGGCTACAGGGGGGCATCTACTGGCTACAGGGACATCTGCTGGCTACAGGGGGGCATCTACTGGCTACAGAGGGGCATCTACTGGCTACAGGGGGGCAGCTGGCTACAATGGGGGCATCTCTGCTGGCTACAGGGGGGGGGGGCATCTGCTGGCTACAGAGGAGCATCTACTGGCTACAGGGGGGCATATACTGGCTACAGGGGGCATATGCTGGCTACAGAGGAGCATCTACTGGATACAGGGGCATCTGCTGGCTACAGGGGCATCTGCTGGCTACAGGGGGCCATCTACGGGCTACAGGTGGGGTGTCTACTGGCTACAGTGGGGCGTCTACTGTCTACGGGGGGGGGGGGGCGTCTACTGGCTACCAGGGGACATCTACTGGCTACAAGGGCATCTACCTGACTATAGTGGCATCTACCTGGCTATAAGGGACTACTACCTGGGTATAGGGGCCTACTGTCTGGCTACATGGGCTATTGTCTGGCTACAGGGAGCATATTACATGGCTACCATATGAGGTGCTATAGATGGGGAGTTTGTTTAGCGATAGGAATTGGTAGAGAAGTGATGATAAAGTGAGGAGTCTAAGATGTTTGTTTTGTAAATTTTACAGCGAAGAGTCGAGGCCGGGAGAAGACGTCATGGCGTCTGGGACAGATGGAGAAGAGAAAGAGAACAACTCTTCAGAGACGTCTCTGGTAAGTGCTTGGATGTAACTTTACTGTATTATATGTCTGCAGAGTCTGTGTACAATTGGTATCCACTGCATGAGAGTAATATTAGTTGTAGTATAATGGTTTGTATTCAGTAATGGTATGTTGTATTATTCAGTCGCTATGTGGTGATATGTGGTCATGGTGTGGTGGTAGTCAGTCACTATGTGGTGATGATATGTGGTCACGGTGTAGCAGTATTATTCGGTCACTATGTGCTGGTGATATGTGGTCATGGTGTTGTGGTATTATTCAGTCACGGTGTGCTGGTGATATTTGGTCTTAGTAGGACATTGGCACTATTTGCCTGGGATTCTGGTTGGTGTAGCAGTGTTATATTTGGTAACTGTATGACTATTATTTAGTAGTTTTATACGTATCACATTGTGTTAAAGCTTTTTGTATATTTTAGATTTGGTTGATGGTGATGCAATGTGTCGCATTATGTTGGGGGGGGGGATTTCTTCACTTGGCCCTGATCAGCTGGAAACATCCCCTGTATACATGGGCACAGGGAGGCATGAGGAGTGAGAGAGGAGAGCCCACGTGACCACCAGTGTGGCACAACACTCGCTCACAACCCTGACAGCTGAGAGACCCCTTTTCACTATCGCAATTGAAAGAGAGCGCTGCCAGCCCGGTGGACTGCCACCAGTTCCATGTTAGATATAATCCCGGTCTGTTAAGATTATATCAGGCCAGAAACCATCCCCGGTAGCGTATAATGTAAAACCAAGAACATGAACGTGTGGGTTCATGGATTGAGATAAAAGTGCAGCCCAAGAGTAAATTGAATATTTAATTGCCTTAAGGGCACACTAGACAATATAATACATACAGTAAATACAGATGTATAAAAGTTGAAAATACAGGTGTGGGGTTACAAAGAGGTTATTGGCAGATAAAGTAAGTCACTACCTGAGGTTAACTTTTGCACTGTGCAGCCACCTGGGGGGCTTGGATGCCAGCAAGTTCCTGGTTCCACCTGATATACCTAGTGCATTATATAGACTATGATTAAAAACATCATTCGAAACACGTCAGTCTAACAGTTGTAATAACATCATGCTGCACTAATAGCTGTCTATGCAGGGAATGCTGTACCATCTTTAAAGATTTTATTTAGTTTCTAATAAAGAATGGATGTTTTACTTCTACTTTGCCTGGTGTCTCGGAAGAAGCTGGCAATCTTCTACTTCTAATTACTTGCTTCGGGTGTGGATTCCACCTGGCCGTGCTCCTGGGAACCAAGCAGTGAATACATACGGGTAGCTGACATCGGTCTATTTTTTGCTAGTGCATTATATACCCCCAGAGAGGACAAACCCTAGCTGCGGCTCAGCACATGCTTTTAACCTTAGCTGCTCACCCCTGACCCCCAACACCATCTTAGATCCCTGGGCTGATGTAATGCCCTCTTCCTCTTGGCCTAGTGGTTTTTACCTCATAAAGTAAGATGGGTAATAACTTCGCCTGGGAAAGTCACAGAAATTTGGCATTGACAGCCTAGGACCTGGCTGGGCCTAAGTTCTGATACCAAACGCAGCTTGGCTGTCAGGTTCCTAAGAACCATTCTCTATCTCCCCACCCCTGGGTTTGAGAAACAAAGAAGAGACATTGTCTCATTCTCAGGTTCTAAAATATGGAACCGGTACGTGGGTGTGACGTGTAGTACATCCTTAATTCCTTATGAAACACTGGCTACGGAGCAGAGCCTTTTGATCATCTACACACCCCTGACTAGTTGGAGGAGTTTTTGCCTTGGGTTCCATGAAGTCTGGTAGAACCTGTGAGATGAATAATGGAAGACCTTTGAGGCAGGGTCCCCTCAAAGGTTTGCTTCCTATCTTGGTACAGAACATTCATGGGTTTTAAGTTAGAAGGTAGTGCTCCTCTTTATGTATTTAAGTGATGCACAATTGGGTTTGAAGGGCCAAGTCTGTAGAGGACAGACCTGATTGCCAGACAAGGTTTCTTTTAAAATTTTATTAAAGGGGTTGTCTCGCTACAAGGATTGCTTTTTATGTTAAAGATCTTGCAAAAACAAGTCACTTTGCAATATATGTCCATTAACAGTGTCCTACCTATTCCTAGATATCCCCTCTTGTATGAGCTGCATCAGCTCCTCAGGTCGCTATAGCTACAGACCTGTTTGATCTATCCTGATAGGCTGCCAGCACTGGTTGCTATAGCTACAGACCTGGCTTCTACTGCAGCCTAGTGGGAGTCAGTAAACACACCCCTGAAACCAAGAAAACAGGACTAAGGTAAGATGAATCCATGTAGCGAGACAACCCCTTTAAGTTTAAGGTTTGTGTTTGGATACAGCCCAGAATCCTGGACGCTGTGTGAACATCCCCTTATATTCCTCTTTTCTGCTGGATTAATTTCTGGGTTTGGCTCAAATAAGAAGAGCATGGGTGTGTCACCAGCCTAGGGGAGGCTTCACATATGAATTTTTTTTCATCTGCCACTTTCGTTTTTTGAACCAGTAGTGGATCATGCAAGAAGGAGCAGTTCTTCTTTTTTTATTTCCTTTGAGCCCAAAACTGATTTTGGCTCGAAAAACTGTAGTGACGGATATCCAGAATAAGCAGTGTGTGAATCCATCCTGATAGGAATGTTGATTAACAAATGTAAAATGCTAACTTGTCTACTTTGTCATTTTAGAACAAAAAATGAAAACTCATGAAATCTGTTGTTAATCTTAATAGAAAATTCCATAACGAAGTTTGGAGAAGACTTTATGTTGTCTCTAAGTGATAAAGTAGAAGATGGAGCGATGAAGCAGCGCTCTTCAGGAGAAAACCTAATTACTATTAATATACATCCAGGACTACAGCGAACAGATCTATCTTCTAATGCTCCTAATCACAAGGAACCTTCTGCTGACCAGTCACAGATTGTTACCCAAAGTCAAGGCCAGGAATCGGGTAAAAGGATTCAATGTGGTGAACAGTTTACAAAAAGCTCTGTTTTTTCTACAGACAGAATTCACACAGGGAGGAAACATTCTTATGTAGAATGTGGGAAGTACTTTAAAAGCAAACCTAAGCTTGGTAGACATAAGAGAACTCACACAGAAGAGAAGCCATATTCATGTTCAAAATGTGAAAAAAGCTTCACAGGTAAATCAAATTTCACTAAACATGAGAAAATTCACAGAAGAGAGAAGTCATGCTCATGCTCAGAATGTAGAAAAAGCTTTCATAGTATATCAGATCTTGTTATACATGAGATAATGCACACAGAAGAAAAGCCATATTCATGTTCAGAACGTGGGAAAAGCTTTACAAGTAAATCGGAACTTATTAAACATAAGAGAATTCACTCCGGCGAGAAGCCATATTCCTGTTCAGAATGTGGGAAAGGCTTTCATCGTAAATCACACCTTGTTAGACATGAGAGAATTCACACAGGAGAGAAGCCATATTCCTGTTCAGAATGTGGGAAAAGCTTTACAAGTAAATCGGAACTTATTAAACATCAGAGAATTCACACCGGAGAGAAGCCATATTCATGTTCAGAATGTGGGAAAAGCTTTACAACTAAATCAGAACTTGTTACACATGAGAGAATTCACACAGGAGAGAAGCCATATTCATGTTCAGAATGTGGGAAAAGCTTTACAAGTAAAGCGGGACTTATTAAACATGAGAGAATTCACACCAGAGAGAAGCCATATTCATGTTCAGAATGTGGAAAAGGCTTTCATCATAAATCACACCTTGTTAGTCATGAGAGAATTCACACCGGAGAGAAGCCATATTCCTGTTCAGAATGTGGGAAAAGTTTCAAACTTAAATCATATCT
Source organism: Phyllomedusa bahiana (assembly GCA_025379985.1). Classification (NCBI taxonomy): domain Eukaryota; kingdom Metazoa; phylum Chordata; class Amphibia; order Anura; family Hylidae; genus Phyllomedusa; species Phyllomedusa bahiana. The sequence goes on from JAODAL010002975.1 coordinate 111,269, forward strand.
CGGTGTACATGAGAGAATTCACACCGGAGCGAAGCCATATTCATGTTCAGAATGTGGGAAAAGCTTTACAAGTAAATCGGAACTTATTAAACATGAGAGAATTCACACAGGAGAGAAGCCATATTCATGTTCAGAATGTGGGAAAAGCTTTAAAAGTAAATCGGAACTTATTAAACATGAGAGAATTCACACCGGAGAGAAGCCATATTCATGTTCAGAATGTGGAAAAGGCTTTCATCGTAAATCACACCTTGTTAGTCATGAGAGAATTCACACCGGAGAGAAGCCATATTCCTGTTCAGAATGTGGGAAAAGTTTCAAACTTAAATCATATCTCGGTGTACATGAGAGAATTCACACAGGAGAAAAGCCATATTCATGTTCAGAATGTGGGAAATGTTTCACACAAAAATCATATCTCGGTGTACATGAGAGAATTCACACTGGAGAGAAGCCATATTCATGTTCAGAATGTGGGAAAGGCTTTCATCGTAAATCACACCTTTCTAGACATGAGAGAATTCACACCGGAGAGAAGCCATATTCGTGTTCAGAATGTGGGAAAAGCTTTTCACTTAAATCAACTCTTGTTATACATGAGAGAATTCACACAGGAGAGAAGCCATATTCGTGTTCAGTATGTGGGAAAAGTTTCACACATAAATCTTATTTTATTAGACATGTAAGAGTTCACACTGGAGAAAAGCCATATTCTTGTTCAGAATGTGGGAAAAGGTTCACACGGAAATATAATTTTATTAAACATGGGAGACTTCACACTGGTGAGAAGCCATAGTCATGTATAGAATATGGGAAAATCTTTAGAAGTAAATCAGAACTTGTTAAACATGAGAGGCTTCACACAGGAGAGAAGACATATTCATGTTTAGAATGGGGAAAAGCTTCACAAGTAAACTGGAACAAGCCATATTTATGTGAAGAATGTGAAAAAGGTTTTACAAGTAAATTACATCTTCTTAGACATGAGAAATTCATATAGGAAGTAGCCATGCTCAGAATGTAGGATAAGCTTCAAAGGTAAATCATATCTTGTTAAATATGAGAGAATTCACACAGTTGAGAGGCTGTACCACATGTACATTTTAATGGTGCCATTAAAATTTCTATTGGTACAGTTTCTATTGGTACCATTTTGGGTTACATGCAACTTTTTGATTACTTTTTATTTTAATATTTTAGGCATGTAAAATGACCAAAAAAACTGCAATTTTTTGAACTTTTTTCTTCTATGTTGTTCATCGTACAGGATCAGTAATGTTATATTTTAATATCTTAGAGTTTTATGGATGTGGCCATACCTATTATGTGTAACTTTTTTTATTTATTTGTAGAATGGAAATAAAAGGCGATATGAACTCAAAATATTTTTATTGTTAATCTTTTTTTACACTTGTACATTTAGCGCGACATGTATGGACTTTGGCACCAACAGGCCAGTTCTAAATTGCTTTAAGGCAGTGTAGAATGCGCCAGAATGTATAAGCTGTTCTTCTGTAGGTCATACATACAGGGTAGTGTAGAGCCAATACCACAAGTCTGGCTCAGGCACCACCTTTACCCTGGTCTGGCTGTTCTTCTGCAAGTCATATATACAGGCAGTGTAGAACCAATACCACAATTCTGGCTCAGGCACCACCTTTACCTTGGTCTGGCTGTTCTTCAGCAGGTCATACATACAGGCGCAGTGTAGAGCCAATACAACAAGTCTGGCTCAGGCACCACCTTCACCCTGGTCTGTTCTTCTGCAGGTCATACATACAGGCGCAGTGTAGAGTCAATATCACAAGTCTGGCTCAGGCACCACCTTTACCCTGGTCTGGCTGTTCTTTCTCAGGGCATACATACCCTGATGTGACTTGCTTGTGGTGGCAGCCGAGGTGTGGCGTGGTACAAAATCGTAAAGCAGGCTCGTAGTCGGGGACAGGCAGGAAGGTCAGGACAGGCGGCAATGGTTCGTGGTCGAGGGACGGAGGCACAAGGTACAGTACACAGAACAACGCAAGACACTTATGGAACGCTTCCTCTCTAGGCATAGAGCACTATCGATTCGGCAAGGAACCATAGGAAGGGGTAGAGCTTAAATAGAATCAGCGCCCGATGAAAACCAATCACCGGTGCGCTGTCCCTTTAAATGTAAATGAAGTACCATGCGCGCCCTAGGGGACAAGCGCGCACCCGGCCAGCAACAGGAGCACGGTGAGGTTAATAACTGCCAGAACTACGAGCGTGCCCGCAGACCGGGTCACGGCGCCGCTCGCAGTGGAGGACACCAACAGGGTGCGACCCGACACGAGTTCCGTGGGGGCACCCGTTACAGTACCCCCTCTTAGGCCTCCCCCTCTTCCTAGCCTGCAAAAACCTGGTTAAGGGACCCCGATCCAGGATATTCTCGTCCGGCTCCCACGACCTTTCCTCTGGCCCAAATCCCTTCCAGTCAACCAAAAAAAATCGTCTCCCTCTAACTGTCTTCATGGCTAAAATCTCCTTAACTGAAAAAAACATTGGTGGAGTCAGCTACGGGAGACGGGGGAACCACTGACCGAGAGAACCGAATAAGGACGACCAGTTTCGGCAGAGAGACATGGAAGGAGTTTGGGATGCGCATACTAGAAGGGAGCCGGAGCTTGCAGGCCACCGGGTTGATGCGACTCAGGACTTCAAAAGGGCCTAGAAACCGAGGACCAAGCTTGTAACTGGGAATTTTGAGGCGGACATACTTGGCAGACAGCCATACCGTATGTCCCGGGACAAAGGACTGAGAGGGTCTCCTCTTTTTGTCTGCTTGAGCTTCAGGCTTTATCTGGGCGGAAGCCTGAAGCAGAGATTGGCGTGTCTTTTTCCATATGGTAGATAGGTCAGACCAGATTGTCTACCGCAGGAGCATCAGAGGAGGCAGAGGGGAGAGGAAGGGGCAGATGGGGGTGCTGACAGAAGACCACAAAGAACGGGGATGCCCCAGCAGAATCTGAGTCCAGAGAATTATACGAAAATTCTGCCCAGGGTAATAAACTGGACAAATCGTAGTGTCGCGCAGACACAAAGTGGCGGAGATAGGTACCCAGGACCTGATTCACCCTTTCCACGAAGTGTGCCATTTTAGAGAAACGGTCGGTGACCACCCAGATAACGGTATTACCGGCAGAAGGAGGTAAGTCAGTGATAAAGTCCATAGCAATGTGGAGCCATGGGCTGCTAGGGACGGGCAGAGGTTGCAGTAGACCTGCCGGTTTGAGGCGAGGAGATTTGTTGCGAGCACACGTGGCACATGCTTCCACGAACTCCTTCACATCTTTAGCCAAGTCAGGCCACCAGTAAAAATGGGAAATCAGGGAAAGAGACCTACGAACCCCAGGATGTCCGGCTACTCAAAAACAATGGCCCCAGTTCAGCACCCTTTTTCAGAGCGTGGGGTGCACATACGTCTTACCCGGGGGAATGCGTTGGAGGTTTATGGGAGCCGCGGATACCAGACGTTCAGGGGGTATAATGTGCTGAGGAGTAGCCTCTTCTTCTCCACAAATATCCGAAGCCCGGGAAAGGGCATCGGCCTTGACGTTCTTTTCTGCCGGTCGGAAGTGGATAATGAAATCGAACCGGGAGAAGAAAAGAGACCACCTCGCTTGGCGTGGGTTTAGACGTTGCACTATTTGTAGGTAGAGGAGATTTTTGTGATCAGTGAAGATATTCTCGGGATGCCGAGCACCCTCCAAGAGGTGGCGCCATTCCTCTAGGGCAAGCTTAATGGCCAGTAACTCCCGATCCCCGATGGTGTAGTTCCTTTCAGCGGGCGAAAAGGTTTTAGAAAAGAAACCGCAGGTCCGAGTCTTGCCCTTAGGGCCCTTTTGAGTGAGAACCGCTCCAGCCCCCACAGAAAAGGTGTCTACCTCCAAGAAGAAGGGGCTCTCAGTATCTGGGCGGGACAAAACTGGTGCTGAGGCGAAAGCGGCCTTTAACTTAGAGAAGGCCTCTTCAGCGGCTGGTGGCCATAGTCTGGAGTTTCCATGCTTCCTGGTGAGGGCCACAATTGGGGCTACCAACATAGAGAAGTGAGGAATGAACTGCCTGTAGTAGTTCGCGTACCCCAAGAAACGCTGTATGGCCCGAAGGCCAATGGGTCGCGGCCACTGCAGGACAGCGGACAGCTTAGCCGGGTCCATCTGCAACCCTTTGTCTGATATAATATATCCCAGGAACAGAAGGCTGGTCTGGTGGAAGAGACACTTCTCTAGTATGGCATAGAGGTGGTTGTTGCGCAGACATCTCAGAACCTGGCACACGTGGGACTGGTGGGACTCCAGATCAGGCGAGAAGACCAGAATATCATCCAGATAGACTACTACGCAAGAATACAGAAGATCCCTAAAAATATGGTTGCCGAATTCTTGAAAGACCGCGGGAGCGTTACACAGGCCAAAGGGCATCACCAGGTACTCGAAGTATCCGTCCCGCGTGTTGAACGCCGTCTTCCATTCGTCACCCTCTCTGATCCGAATGAGGTTGTAGGCCCCTCAAAAATCCAACTTGGAAAAGATTCTGACCCCTCGGAGACGGTCAAAGAGTTCAGTAATTAATGGTAATGGATACCGTTTTTTTTTTTGTTCCAATGCTTGAGAAGACAATAGTATCAATTACAGTGGTGAAAAGAACCAACATATAAGCATTATTTTAAACCATAATGATGTCTTAACATTTGTCTTAACAATTAGACACAAATAAAAATCTGAGGATTGCATTGTACTCAAAACATTTTCTCTATTTCTCTCCTATAACCATTTCTATGCAATAATCCAAGAATAACCTTTCAAGTAATTTAACAACAATAGATTACTTATTACACCGATAGAACTCTATAAGTGCGAAAAAATTAAGAGTCGTAATATCTAACACACAATGATGTGCCAAAAGTCAGTACCTCAGGCTCAGTAGGAAAGGTAGTCAAATTAGCTCCCCCTCACCCGTGCCGTGGGTACCCCCCCTCCTCCCGATTCTCACCCCTCTTTTCGCGATTTAGTATTCTCTGACAATTAGGTTACAGTTTCCAAGAACCCCTTCCACAGCGTTTAGCAATGAGCAATGATGTAAGATCCATTAGCCAGGACGTAAGGCGTTCCGAAAATCATTTGAATATAAAACTATCAATTTTAGAGGTAAAGAGAGCATGTGGCCTCCTGTTTTTTTATTCAGACAGATCAGTGGACTATAGGCGCATCCCCCGCTAGTTCCCTAGCCATATACCACGATGTAGCCCCAAAATAAGAGGTCAATTTGTCTTTCATATCTGACGAGAGGGTCGCAATGTATGTCCCCCAAAGATGAAAGAATTTTTTAACTCTGTACTCCTTGTGCTGCGCTGCAGGAAGGAAAGTTTCTTATGAAATAGCACAGCAGAGGGGCCCGCAGGTTGAAGCCACACTTGCAGTATGGCCTTACGTGCCGCTGCTGCCAATATATGTAGGAATCTGAGCAGTCCTTTAGTACAGTTTTGTTCTGCCATGTCCACGTGCCCAAACAAGGCCCGCGCTGCACTCCCTACAAAAGAGGAGAGAATGTGTTGTCGGATATACTCAGTGACCATATTCCAGAATTTTCTGATCACCGGGCACTCCCATATGCAGTGGTACAAGTCAGCCCCAGAGGAGGCGCCCGTAGAGCGTTCACCAGTGGGATCCTTCCCCATTTTCTTCCCTTTGACAGGGGTAAGGTATACATTATGTGCTATTTTAACTCCTTATCGACCACCCACCGACTTTTGGCGTCGGCTGGTGCAGGTTGTTTGTCTGCAGCAACATCTTTTGGCATCGCTGCAGACATTGGAGTTTTGCGGCGCCCGGCGTAGCAGCTGCGCTGAGATCGGGGCTGTACTACACAGCCCTGATCCCAGAGCATCCCCTGCGAGCACCGGGAAGTGGGGGAACCCCCGCAACCCGGTGCTTTAACCCACTGTGGTGGTGCGACCTTAGAAGATCGCATTTCTCCGCCACTAGATGTTCTGCAGCAGCTGAGTTCCAAGCTATGGGTTACCAAGTTGCTGGCTGTCAGTGAGGAAGGTCAGCAGTCTGGCAAGGGTAACCAGGAGTTAATTACTCAGGTGGTAATTAGTAGAGTTGCTCAGCTGCTTGTCCACCTTAGAGGTCTGTTAAATAGTCTGGTCTTCAGTATACCAGGGGGGAGTGTGGCTCACAGTCAGTGGAGGACGAGTGCAGGCCGTGCCTAGGAGAGTATCCTGGGTGCTTTCCCCCCTAGGCTTGAGAGAAGCCAGGCCCAAGGACTATACTATACAGTGTGAGTACATGTTTGTGGGGCTGGGTAGTAGACCCAGACCACTGCTAGAGAGGGACTCTCTGTATGTTAAGTTAGTGGCTGGACGGCCTAGGATTTATTTTGGATGCTGTATATGTTTTCACCGTACTGAAGAATAAAGCTGGCGGAGTCCAGATTTAATGAGAAACCTCTGTCGACCTGCTGTTCCGTTTACCAAAGCGGCAATCCCAGAGTGTGAGTGTCCCCAAGGCCAGGCCAAGATGGCGGTCGAACATATGTAAGCGTGTACATGTGTTCGGCCGCCATCTTGGCCTGGCCTAGGGGAAAGCACCCAGGATACTCTCCTAGGCACGGCCTGCACTCGTCCTCCACTGACTGTGAGCCACAGTCCCCCCTGGTATACTGAAGACCAGACTATTTAACAGACCTCTAAGGTGAACAAGCAGCTGAGCAACTCTACTAATTACCACCTGAGTAATTAACTCCTGGTTACCCTTGCCAGACTGCTGACCTTCCTCACTGACAGCCAGCAATTTGGTAACCCATAGCTTGGAACTCAGCTGCTGCAGAACATCTAGTGGCGGAGAAATGCGATCTTCTAAGGTCGCACCGCCACACCACGTATCGTCACCGCAGCGCAATCAAAGGATTTCCCCTGCTCTGTCGGGTGATCGGAACGCCCGGTGACCCGACAGAGCCCGGGGAACGGCTGCACAGTCAGCCCTGGGGACCTAGAGTGGTGCCAGAGCTGTCTGTGTATCAAGCCAGTGACCAGGGCACACTGTGAGCTGTCCTGATTACTGCCTGTGTCAGACTGACACAGATTATAATGTATTAGCATATATGAATATGCTAATACATTACTAAGTGTATAAAAAAAAAACTAACAGTTCTCCCTTCAGAGGATTTAAAAAAAAAAAAAAGTTAAAAAAACCCAGAAAAAGTGTATAAAATAAGAATAAATAAAATAAATAATAAAATAAAAATAAATATTTAATAAAAAATAATTGTGCATATATTACACACACAAAAAACCCGACACATATTAGGTATCCACACAACCGTAATAACCTGTAGAATTAATATAACAAGTTATTAAGTGTGAAATGTGAATGGTGTAAAAAAAAATAAATAAAAATTTAAAAAAATTAAAAAATAAAAAAAAATTCTGCAATTATTTATAAGTGAACTTAAACTATACCCCCATAAAATACAACTTGTCTTGAATAAAACGAGGCCTCATACAACTGCGTCATTGAAAAAATAAAAAAGTTATAACTGTTGAAACGCAAGGAGGCAAAAACTAAAAAAATGTTCTGGTCATTAACTACTTTTCAGGCGTTCGGCTTAAGGGGTTAAGATACATTTCTATGTATTTGGCAGAGGGGAGAAACCTGTGCGCATCCCCTAGGGCCCCCAGCACCACCGCAGGAGTTAGTGAAACATACCTAGACTTCCATTTTGCTATACTCAGCGTGGTGTTTTCGTAGTCAATGTCCTCCAATAGGTATCCATAAATTCTAGATAGGTGTGATTTTCTAGAGGGGGGGTGCGGCAAGGACCCGGTCAAAATCTGGATTCCAGTCCCTTTCCGATAGGCCCGAGATCACTTTACGTATATAACTCCCTAGTTGCAGATAGTTGAAGAAGGGTACCACTAAGTCCGTGTACTGTTGCTGTATTTCAGTTAGTGTGAGAGGTACCTTTGTATCTGTGTTGACAAACCTGCGTATTTGTATCAAACCTCTCTGGTGCCACTCAACAAATACACTGTGTGGAGTGCCGCCTTGAAAACATGGATTCTGTGGGGGGTGTGGCCTGAGCATGGACGAGTAAAGACGTGTTCTTCTGAGCTCCTCCACTAATTGCCTTGTTATAGCTGGCATTTCGGCAATACTATGGGGAAATCTACCAAAAAGAAAGGCTCTAAGCTTCCTGCATGCCCTGTCTCCCCTCAGGGTGATATTGGGGCATTTTTTCACCCTGTTCAGCCGTCAGCACCCTCTGCCACCGTGGGCTGCAGGACCAGACAACATGGCGGTGAGCCCTTACCTCCGAGCCTCCAGCCTCATACGCTCCCGCACTCCGCTCCCGAGATGAGCATGTGGCTGCTGGAAGATGCCGGATTGCCACCCGATCAAGTCCCGGCCACGGCCGCTTCCCCTGAGCCCCGGGAACACCAGTCCCACGGTGGAGATGAGCACTACGAGGGATGCAAAGATGGCGCCCTATCCATGCCTCCGATTCTCGGGGTCCCGCCGCAGCGATGCGCCTCGCCACTGGACACCTGCCCGGAACCTCCGCGGGCGGTGATGGGAGCCGCGGACGTGCTAATACCCCGGTGATGTCCTACACTGCTGCCGCTGGAACTTCACCCTGCTGCCGGGCCAGAGCGGCGGAGACGGGCGCAGGAGGCGCAGTATCAGCTGCTGGAACCTCTTCATCTCACCAGGCTACCGCCGGGACTTCACCCTACTGCCGGGCCAGAGCGACAGCGACGGGCGCAGGAGGCGCAGTATCAGCTGCTGGTGCCTCTTCATCCCACCAGACTGCCGTCGGGACTTCACCCTGCTGCCGGGCCGGAGCGACAGAGCCGGGCACAGGAGGTGCAGCTCTGGTTGCTGACGCCTCTTAACCTCATCAGGACACTGCCGGGACTTCACTCTGCTGCCGGGCCAGAGCGACAGAGCCGGCCGCAGGAGGTGTGGCATCAGCTGCTGGCGCCTCTCCAACTGACCAGGAAGCCATCGGACAAGGTACCATTGCGGTCCATGGGGCCTTTATGCCTTCCACCCTGTCTATTCTGGACTCTCCAGTCCCAATTATCGCTGGTCTTCTCCCTCCTGCCCCCCAGACACCTACTGGGAATGTGTCACCCTCTTCACCCGTGCACTCCTTGGGGGGATGCGGCCAGGCCCATACCAGTTCTGGACACTCCAACATGTACCCCCCTCCCCCCCCCGGAGCAGTGCTACAATTTGACCCGCTCACAGGGGGTTCACACCACCGGAAATCTGCCTCAGTGGGCACTGTGCAGCAGAGTTCCCGCGCACTGGAGCATACCTCTGGGTCAGATTCGCCTCAGCACCTGCCAGGCTGTCAGGCAGGCATCCTCCACCACCAAAGCTGCAGGCAAAGCACTCCTTCTACACCTGACTCACCGGCTCCCCACGTTTCATGGCATGCTGCTACCCTGCCAGTGGAAAATCCCTCACCACGATGGTCCACGGGCTCCTCCTGGGATGGTCCTGTTTACATGTCGGCGCTAAGCCCTGCTCAAGGGCATACTTTGCCCACTGCTCACCATCACGAAGTACCACAGTCGGTAGCTTCCAATCCTCCATCTGTAACTCCGCATCATGCCTTGCTGCCTATTCCAAACAGTCTAGATGGGATCCCAGCTATACTTCAACACTCTGTCACGACCCCTTCTGGGAACTTGTCTCATGATGACTCTCGGAGTTCCCCAGGCTCTATGCCTTATACTGCAGAAGAGAATAAGCCGATTTACACAATCCTTGCTAACTAGAACTGATCTCTCCGGGTTAGCGAAACAGCTCGTAGAACAGGAATTCTCTCTTTTTCGCTCTGAATTATCGTCATTGAACTCTAAGGTGTCTACTCTGGACCAGACTCAGCAGTCGAATTCAATGTCTATTCAAGCTCTGCAATCTTCCACATCTCAACATTCCACCCAAATTTTTGCGCTACAACAGCACATTGATGATCAGAGGATCAGAGGCCTGCCTGAATCAATTGCACCTACTTACATCCCCTCGGTCCTGACAAATATCTTCAATGATCTGCTTGGTAGGGCTCCTGCTACCCCCATCGAAATGGACAGAGCCCACAGGGCCCTCTGTCCCCCAGCCGTAGATCCAAAATGACCAAGAGACATTATCTGTAGGATCCATTTTTTCCAAACAAAGGAGGACATTCTACGCAGGGCCCGCCAGCGACAAAAGGTCTTCTACAAGGACACTCCCATACTGTTGCTCCAGGACCTCTCCAGACACACTCTGGCCCAAAGGGCCGCCCTGAAGCCCCTTTTGTCCATCCTACAGGATCGTAATATCCCCTATCGCTGGGGCTTCCCGTTTGCCCTCTTCATACGGGATGGAGATAACTCGTTTACCATACGCTCTCCAGATGACATCCCTTCTGTTCTTCAGGGACTAAACATTCAGAATATAACTCTTTCTCCCTGGCCGTCCATGGACTCTCCGATAGGGGCGCCCTCAGCTCGTGGCCCCTTGGCTCCACCAGGACTTCCTCCCAGGAAAAAACGTTGACGACGTCACTGAACTGACTCCCCCGTGAACGCTACTCCGCCATGAGAGTCCAGGTGCTTCTCCCGGGATTATAAGTACCCCTTCCTGCTATTGATTTCCTTTTTGAGGCGGTAGTCTGTGGTGCTGTACCTACTTTTATCCTGTTGCCGGTGTGCATCACTGCTGCCTTATTTGCAAATCTCACACGGTTCAGTGCCAACAGGTTCTCTTCTCTCTCCTTCTTTTTCCCATGGTATTGACAGTTTCTTTTATTATTAGTATTAGCCAGCGATCTTTATTGTCTCTATGCTATTTTGTGGGGAGCTCAGACACAGTGCGTCCCCATTTGAGTTTCCTTTCCCTCCCAATAGGGTTTGGTCCTGTTTCAGGCCTAGGGTTAGGCTTTGGGGTCAACTGACTTTAATAAGTCATTAAGTTAGTTCCAGCTGCAGGTTTACATCTTACCTGCTTTCTGGTTTGTTGTCTTTCTTTGTTGAGTGTGAGTGTCTGTGTTACATTTCCCTTCCTTCCCTCACTCACCTACCCCCCCCCTTTTTTTTCTCTCCATCCCCCCTCTTCTTCCTGACTTGTAAATGGCGGACTTGTCCATCGCTTCGTTTAATGCGAAGGGTCTTAATATCGCTAGTAAGAGGTCTCAAATACTCTACCACTTCCATAAGCAAAAGATTAAAATTGTTTGTTTTCAGGAAACGCACTTTAAAGAAGGACATGCGCCTAAACTCCGCAGTAAGTATTATACTACATGGTTCTTAGCGAATAATCAGGAGTCAAGGTCTAGGGGGGTGGCGATAGCGATCCATAGGTCCCTAGCACACCAGGTTCAGGCGTGCTGGACGGATGCCAATGCGCGATATGTAATTTTGATTCTCAATCTAAATGGGCATACCATCACTATTGTAAACGCATATGCCCCCAAACAGGGACAGGCCAGCTTCTTTACCCACCTAGTGCAGAAATTGATCCCATTAATAAAAGGCACAGTGGTCCTGTGTGGAGACCTGAATGTCACCTTGGACCCTGTCCTGGACAATTCTTCCGGCAGATCCTCGCTATCCTATTCAGCTGTTAAGTCTAAAAAGCGTTCACCCTTTTACAGCTTTGTGATGCCTGGAGGCTGCAGCATCCAAACACTAAAGATTTCAGCTTTTACTCCACTCCCCATAACGTATATAGTCGTTTAGATTATATTATGGTGTCTCACGGTGCTCTTCCATGAGTATCCTCGACCTCAGTGGGTAACATTCTCCTGTCAGATCATGCTCCCGTTTATTGTTCAATGGCCCTTCCTTCTCTCTCACGTCCAGCCTGGTCCTGGCGCCTGAACAAGTCTCTATTATTGGATTCGGTTTGTGTGGCAGACGTTTCTCAATCCATTGCAAACTTTATGCAGGACCATGCGGAGGACACGTCTGCCCCGACTGTTAAGTGGGAAGCAGTGAAATGTGTCATACGAGGGGTTCTGATTCGACATGGCTCACGGCTGAAGAGAGATAGGGCATCTAAATTGGACGCGGCTCTGTCTAGAGTTGCTTCTCTGGAACTCAGACATAAACATGCTTTGTCCTCAGAGACATTGCGGGAGCTGCTCTCTGCGAGACTGGAGGTTAAACATCTGTTGGAGTCCTCTTGGCGGCGATACCTACAAGTAGGACATAGTAGATTCTATGAATATGGTAACAAGAGTGGGAGGATGTTGGCTAGAGCATTAGGACACCAGATAGCTAAATCGCATATACCGCATATCAGATCCACTGATGGTGGCCTAGTCCATACCACGAAAGAAATTTGTGAGAAATTTCTCACTTTTTACTCTAAATTATATAATCTTCAACCTCCTTCAGCTCTCCCTGATAGGTCTGAATTCCCTAATCTTCTCCCGGTCCCCCCTGACGTCATCTTGTCTGAGTTTGAGTCTCCATTTTCTGCCCAGGAACTTGCTTCAGTTATTGCGGGCTTACCGGGGGGAAAGAGCCCAGGTCCCGACGGTTTTACAGGTAAATTTTACAAAACGTTTCAGGAAGGGATCTCTCCCATATTGTTACAGGCCTTTAATTTTGTCTCATCGCACAATCCTTTTTCTGCCCATTCCTCATTAGCACATATTGCTCTTATACCAAAACCAGGCAAAGATCCCTCCTCGTGTGGAAGCTACCGCCCGATTTCTCTGCTAAATGTGAACCTAAAAATTTAAGCCAAACTCCTTGCAAATAAATTAAACCTTATTCTTCCAGATCTTATACATCCTGATCAGGTGGGGTTTGTCCCAGGCAGGGAAGCTCGGGAAAACACACTAAAAACATTGGATATTATACACTATGCTCAATCCCGCAAAATCCCTTTAATGGTCCTGTCCCTGGATGCCGAAAAGGCCTTTGACAGGATATCCTGAACCTCTTTGTCCTCGACTCTTCGGCATCTGGGGTTGGGACCTAAATTTATCTCTAAAATCCTGGCCCTCTATCAGTTCCCCACTGCCAAATTGAAAATTAATGGAACTCTATCAGAGTCTTTCTCAATTCGTAATGGAACACCGCAGGGGTGTCCCCTATCCCCTCTCTTATATGTGTTAGTTATGGAAAACTTACAACTGGGCGATCTGTTACAACCCAGAAATAAAGGGCATCCAAATTGCTGGGAAAGAATATAAGTGCTCGGCTTTTGCGGATGACCTTTTGATGTATATTACTAACCCCACCACCTCTCTCCCCCCACTTATGTCCCTACTTCACAATTTTGGTATCTGGTCGAATTTTAAAATAAATATTTCTAAGTCCGAAGATTTAAATATTGGCTTGTCCCCTCCCGTTTTGAGTCACCTTAAGCGGTCATATCCCTTTATGTGGCCACATCAAGGCCTATCTTACTTGGGAATTGTTATCCCCTCGGATCTGTCAAAACTTTTTTTCTTGAATTTCGAAACTATTTTTGGACGAATTGCTCGGGACTTGGGCTCTTGGGCCAAAAAGGACTTCACGCGGTTCGGGAGGGTCAACATACTTAAGATGATGGTCTTGCCACGCATTCTTTATTTAACCCAAACAATACCCATTCATATTCCAAATTCTTTCTGGAGACGTCTGCAGGGACTCTTCACAACAGTTATTTGGTCCTCTACTCGTCCCAGACTTTCATACACCACATTAACTAGGCACAAAACCTTAGGTGACTTGGGACTGCCTTATTGTAGGAGATATTATTTGGCGTCAGCTTACTCACGGGTCTTGGACTTGGTGTGCCGGGGTGAAGGGAAGGTTTGGACTCGCATAGCACGTGACGTTTGTCCCTTATCTCTTGCCTCGCTTCCCTGGGTCTGGAATGCCTCTCTTGTGAATAAATATTACATGTCCTTTTCTACCCGGCACACCCTGGTTTCAAATCACTCGCATAAATTATACCATGGTTTGGTCGACAAATTAGGCCCTCTTATGCCCATTTCTGACAATCCTGCCTTCCCTCCCGGAATTGGTTTCTACCCGTTTTCTGGAAGCTCCAAGTTAACTCCTTTACGCCTTTGCCAGGTAGTTGTGGGTGGACGGCCTGTGCCATTATCCATGTTAGCCACAGAGTCCGCTATTCACAAATCTATCGGCTTCCACTATGTGCAGCTCCGACACTTTTTCTCTCTTCTTTTGGCAATACCCTCAATGCTCAGAAACCCCTCACTAGGTTTGAACAGATGTGTCTTCAAAACTCGTCTCCAAAGCATTCTATTTCTATCTTGTATAATGAACTCTCCATTGCTGATCAGTCTGACCTCCGTGCCTACTGTGCGGCTTGGGAGAAAGAACTTGATAAACACTTCACTCTCTCACAATGGCACAAATGCTTCACTCTAACCCACAAAGCAGTCATAGCGACAAAGGCTCAAGAAACCAGTTTCAAGATACTGACGAGGTGGTACAGGGTCCCCCTAGTCCTTCATAAATGGTACTCCTCAGTTTCAGAGACGTGCTGGCGTTGTGGGGCGGCCAAGGGAACTATGGTACACATATGGTGGGACTGTTCCGTTTTGCAGAGCTTTTGGAATGTGGTGTTCCATTCTATTATGGAAACCACGGGACTGACACTCCCAAGGGCACCAGAAGTAGCCCTATTATTTATGTTTGATAAGGGAGCCTCAACTTATAAAAACTCCCTCCTTAGGCACTTACTGCAAGCGGCTAAGACCGTTATTCCAAGGCACTGGAAATCCTCGGACCCACCTTCATTGGAGGAATGGATCGCTGAAGTTTCTTCCACTTATCACATGGAAGAACTTTTAGCCACCTCAGAGGAGCGAATATGGTCCTTAACAAGGACATGGTCCCCCTGGCTTCAATTTGTGAACACTCCCGCCCTTCGTTCCCTCACTATTTAGGCTCTGTGTGGTCTTGGTGGTGTTTGTCACAGTCGGGTATCATCATCCCTACTCTTATCTATTCGTATAGAATAGTATACAATTTATTTATGATAGAAGCAGTATTATGCCAAAATGCTCCATAGAAATTAACATTAAGGACAATGATCTAATTACTGCACAGAATTCAAGCTAGATAATTAATAGGAATTGAGATGCTGCTGTCCATATGTGACGTTTCGGCCAGCAGGCCTTTATCAAACCACATCTAAAATGAAGCATAAGAACTGTCAGTGCATAACATACTTAGGAATGAAAGGAAGGAAGGTAGAAGAGAAAGAGGGGAAGAAAAGGAAAAAGTAAGCACAGAAGACATAGGGGGGAATAGGAAACAGGGAGGGGAAAGGAGGAGAAAGAAAACACTAGAACAAAGAAGAGGAAAGAAAAGGGTGGGGGCCAGAAGAAATAGAAACGTGTAAGTAACGGTAGGGGGAAAGGCAAAAAATGTGTATGGATAGTAGAGAAGTAGGGTAAATGAAATACAGACTAGTATGTAGATAGAGGGATAATGAGGAAAAAGGGGTCATACCTGTAGTGGGTAATAGAAGGGGAATCAAAGTGGACAACCACAGCTAAAGCAAAATATGAGAGGTGAATCTGTGAGGCAAAAAAACAAAAGGATAAGGGACCAAGGGACCTCACAGATTCACCTCTCATATTTTGCTTTCCGTGATCTCCGACTCCAGGAATGCGCGTTGGTCAGATAACACTCCTGGCATGCGCACACCAGAGAGAAAGGCCGATACCCTGCCTGACTCATAGGGTGCGGCAATATATAATGATTCATAATACTCTACAAAAGCTTTTTCTATGTCTGCAAGGTTAGTGAGAAGGGTAGTTATGCTGTTTGGTTTTATTGCTACAATGGGGGCTTTTGGCAGCCACGGTTTTGTTAATCCTGCCAGTAGTTTCCCAATCCTGTTTCCCCATCTATAAAACTTGTTTTGTGGGATTT
The DNA here is from genome assembly GCA_025379985.1 of Phyllomedusa bahiana. Taxonomy (NCBI): domain Eukaryota; kingdom Metazoa; phylum Chordata; class Amphibia; order Anura; family Hylidae; genus Phyllomedusa; species Phyllomedusa bahiana. Next base: position 127,194 of record JAODAL010002975.1, read on the forward strand.
TAATGTGAGTCCTAGCAGTGCCCTGAAGGAAGGTATTGAGGAGGGATTGCGCTTCAGTGAATTTCTGTTTGGATTCTGGCGTGCGTGTATCAGAGTGGGCTGCTTGCGCTCTTATCAAATTGGAGTGCAATTCTTGAAATTGTTTGCGATGCATGGCTCGATGCCTTGAGACATAGCCGATGATAAGACCCCTTAGTACTGCCTTGGCAGTGAGCTGCATCAACGGCGTGTCCTCGGCTTGGGGTTGGTTGTCTTTTTCAAATTGGGACCATGTTACTTTCTGAAAGTCTCTGAAATCATCCGAGTCACTCAGGTAACTCGGGAAGCGCCAAGAGTAAAGACCCGCTCTATTTTCTCTCGGCCGAATCAGGGTTTCGATGGGTGCATGGTCTGATATCATAATTGGGTGGATCGTGAAGTCTATTATGTTGGGGTATAATGTGGAAGCAAGCAAGGTGAGATCTATACGTGAGAACGAGTCCCGGGCCGCTGAGTAAAAATTGTATTGCCTTGCAGATGGATTTGTTGCTCGCCAATGGTTGAACAACTCTAATTTTCCCACTAGTTCTTTTATGGATGGATGAAGCGTGCTTTCAGTCCTTTCACCTGTTGATCTGTCCTGAAAGGGATTAGGCGCTACATTAAAGTCCCCCATGAATACAAGTTTGGGGTGCGGCCTGGACAGTATGAAAATAAGTAGTTGTGAAAAGAACTGGGCGTTGGGCCCGTTCGGCGCGTAGACATTGACAAATGTGTAGGTTTTGTTTGCTACAGAGGCCCTTAAATATACGAATCTCCCTTCTGGGTCAGCATATTGGTCCTCCACTTGTTGGAGTAAACCTTTTTTGAAGTATATTGCTACCCCTCGTGTCTTGGACGTGTAGTTGGCCATGATTGGAGGGTCTAGCCAGGGGGCCCGAATAGGGACAAATTGAACTGTTTTCCAGTGTGTTTCTTGTAAAAAGATGATATCCGCTTTCAGCCTTTTAATATGGATCAACACCTTCCTCCTCTTTTCTGGGGTGTTTAACCCTGCTACGTTCCAGGAGAGGAGTTTAATGGTGTTGATGGTGGGCAGTTCCACCTCTATGTCTGGGTCATTACTCATCCTGGGTCAATCTGTCTGGGGTTAATAAAAGATGTACCTTCGTTTAGCGAGGTCCAGGTGGCGTCCCAGCAAGCGCCTCCATTCTCCCTTAGCGAAATTAAGGGGGGGCCCACGGCACAGAGAGCACAGTATATACCCATCCAGGCACTTGCTAGAATACAGAAATTATCATGCGTGTAGACATAACAGCACATCATAGAGAAGATCAACAATTTAAACCATAGCATCAAAAACAATGGTAGTAGTAATTCTGAAACTGTATAACATCTGAGACGTCGAACATGTCTCAGTTTCTTCCACCAACTCTTTGCTATCTGCATGTATAAGTGTGTGGCTTCCCACACCAACCCAAAAACATTTAACCTGTCATGGCTCCCTTTCAGGAGCAATGGATAGAGAACACGTGTAAGCTCCAACTGTCTACAAGAGACTCCAGTACGTTGTAGTTAGCGCGCTGCATCGGGTAGGACTAGGCCCCTAGCTTCCTCTGGGTCGTCGTATGTTGAGGTTTGGCCATTGACAGTCACCCTGAGTCTGGCAGGATATTGAAGTTGAAAATGAATATTTTGATTGTGGAGGTAGCTGCACACCTCCTGGAATGCCTTTCTACGTTGCGACACCTGAACAGAAAAGTCCTGAAAAATTTAAATTCTTTCGCCTCGGACTTTGAGCTCCCTTTTCTGGTGGTAGGCTCTCAGAAATTTCTTTCACTGCCCAATTTAGAAATTTGGCAATCACTGGTCTTGGTTTGGTTCTTTGGGCATTTGGGATACCCATGCAGTGGATTCGTTCGATCACCAGATGGTCCTGGGGTATGTCTAACTCAAGCTCTAAGACCATGTCATTTGTTAAGAAGGCAGTAAGAGAATTTGCGGCGACAGACTCTGGTATGCCCACGAATCTTAAATTGTTCCTTCTCTCTCCATTTACTAAATCGTCGAGCTTCTCTCATAGACTTTCGATTAAGGATCGGCTGGTTGTTGTGACTCCACCCAGACGGGTTACCTCATCCTCCACTGTGTTCGTCCTGGCCTCCAGTTCTACTATTCTCTGGGAGTTACTGGTCACTTGCGCCAGCGCTGCATTTATTGAGGCTTGGATGATCTCCAGACGCTTGTCTAACGCTGGAAGAATCAATTTAGATGCCCTCGTGTGCTACTGAGAGTGCCTGGCTCGTGGTTGTGGCAGCTGAGGTGTGCGATTCTGGAGAGGAGGCGTGGGTTGGAGTATGTTCACCCCCTGAGGCGGGGGGAGAGGGATGCGATGGAGAACTCATGCTTGCAGAGGACTGTGTTTTTTTAAGCTTGTTGTTGAGACACAGAGTCAGAATTTTGTGCGTGTTTGGGGGTGGCGCCACGTGTGCAAGTCACTCTGTTGTTTTTACTATGTACGTACTTGTACATAACTTTGATAGCTGACACGGAGTGGTGATTAGGACCTCAGGCGGTCATAGTCCGAGGGCGGGAACAGATCAGGTGAAAATGAGGAGGATATTCCAGTAAAACGGCTGGCGTAACCGAGCAGCGTACCGTGAGATTCAGATTGGAGAGGAGTCAGTCATATTTTTATCTTGGAGGGAGCGCTGTGTTTTCAGATTGGCAGTTGGGAAGCCTGTGTTGGCCTGTTGGTGTTACATTTCCACACTACTTAGTAATCAGTCGACTTTAGTTTGGTGATATTGCTAGAGGGTAAATCACACTTTCTATGAATTAATTTAGTGCAGGCAGCAGTGGGCTTATTTAGAAGAGGCTACAGTTCTTTATAGCTCCAGTAGATAGCAGTAAACGCACAATAGTTGCAGTTCTGGATTTGTTGTGTATAATATTTGAGCTATAATGTCCTCTATATATGTTTTATGAGAGTTTAGCCTTATTGTCCCCTCATGAGCACACGGCGTACACACTGAAGCCAGGTAGCATATGCAGCTCTGTAGTAGGTTATATGCTGCAGTGTAGAGCCTGCTGCGTTGCTATGTAGAACTGAATAGTGTTAGCTTCTCCAAGTGATATATGGTAGTCACAGCTCTGGAGGCTTTGGATGTTTTTGCCCTTGATGGGCCACTAAGTGTTCATTAGTTGGCTGCTGAGCCTTTTGGTGTTCGTTGCAGCTGTTTTATAAGCAAGTCCATTCTGCTCAGTAGTACAGCAGGGTCAGAGCAATTGTAGACCTGCAGTGGGGGTGGTGTGGCGCTGCGACACGGGCTTTGCACAGGCTTTTTCCCACCAGAGGAACAGGGGTAGTGAAGAGGTGAATGGCATGGATTATCTGCCGCCCTCACTAACCTTCTCCCCGTCGCCGGATCTTCACTCCGTTCCCAGCCGGTGTGACTTACAGCTGCAGGTGTCCCTTGTGTTGCCAGCTGCTGCCTCGGGCGGACGCTCCAATCCTGGAGCTCGGCGCGTGATTGCTTTGCGGCCGATGTCTCTGCCCGTCACGGAGGGGAATCCAGAGCTATTTCTTGCCTACTGGTGCTGCGCAGCTTCAGTCGGCATGAGGTCAGCGGCGGATAGCCTGGTCTCTGTTCTGTGCACAGCGGGAAGGTGAAGCGCTCCTCTGGTAGCCGCTGGTAGGCAGCGAGAGGGAGGGGAGCGCCCAGCTCAGGTCCCGGACGTGTCACTGCCTGCGCTCTGCTCGCGATGCTTCTCACCGCTGTGTGCCTCCGGGAAATAGCGAGATGGCTCTCCGGTCAGGTGCACCCGAGTTGTCATAAGTCTCTGACCAGGTGTATCAGTCGCCAGGGCCAGAACTGACTTTGTGAGCACACTTTTTGGTGCGTCCCGAGCAGGAGCCGTTCTAAGATGCGGCCATACTTGATGCCCCGCCCCCAAAAGTCCCTCGGATACCGTTTTTTTTATGGTGATCTTGTTGAGTCTACGTTAGTCGATGCATGGACGTAGAGACCCATCCTTCTTTTCCACAAAGAAGAAACCGGCACCCGCGGGTGAGGTAGATTTGCGTATGAAGCCTTTAAGTAGATTCTCCTTAACGTAGGCTGACATAGCCTGAGTTTCTGGTACGGACAGAGAGTAGACCCTACCCCGGGGAGGACTAGACCCGGGCAGTAGGTCAATAGGGCAGTCATATGGACGATGAGGAGGAAGAGTCTCTGCTTGCTTCTCCGAGAAAACCTCCTGGAAGTCCTGATACTGCGCCGGCAGACCCGGAAGAGATTTGGGAAATAGCCGTGGAGGAGTGGGGCACACCGGGTGAGGTGCCACTAAGCAGCGAGACTGGCAGTCGTGACCCCAACGCAGTACTTCGCCCGTCTTCCAGTCAAGCATAGGGGCATGACGTTGCAGCCACGGAAGCCCCAGGAGGACAGCCGAGGAAGAACGGGGTAGCACGAAGAATGCGATCCTCTTTTTATGCAAAGCTCCCACTTGCAGAGACACCGGTTCCGTCCGAAAGTGGATTGAGTCACTCAGTAGTTCGCCGCTGACAGACGAGATGACCAGAGGTTGGTCTAAGCGGACCACTGGGAGGCGATGCCTAGTCACCAGGGTAGCATCAATAAAATTCTCGGCTGATCCCGAGTCCAGGAATGCGGCCACTTGGAACGAAATTCCGGAATTGGTAGAGATCTGAACCGGCAAGTTGAGATGAGGAGAAGGATTGCTCACACCGAGGGGCACCTCTCCCTTGAAGCCTAGGTGCGTGCGTTTCCCGGACGTTGCTGGCGAAGTGGACAACCCCTGCGGAAATGTTCAGGGCTGCCGCAGTAGAGACAAAGGTTCTCCTCCCGCTGTCGTGACAGCTCTTGCGGGGTTAGGTGAGCCTTGCCCACCTGCATGGCTTCTTCAACGTCCAACTGCGAAGGAGGCCGTAGGAATACTGGAGCAAGACGGGGTAGGCAGCGTGCCCGAGTCGGTTCACGTTCCTGATGAAGCTCCTCCCGTCTCTCCGGGAAACGTATGTCAATACGAGTGGCCACATGGATCAGCTCACTCAACGAAGACGGTGGGTCCCTGGTGGAGAAGGCATCCTTGATCTAACTGGAGAGACCCTTCTTGAACGTGGCACACAGTGCTGTGTCGTTCCAGGCCATTTCTGATGCCAGAGTGCAGAACTGCACAGCATAGTCACCTACGGAGGAGTTTCCTTGCTGCAGGTTCTGCAAAGTGGTCGGCTGCAGACGCATGGGCAGGTTCCTCTAAAACACTTCGGAACTCCTGAAAGAAGGTACCGAGATCAGCCATGACGGGGTCACCTCGGTTCCAAAGTTGAGTCGCCCAGGCCAGGGCTTTCCCAGAGAGAAGACTGACCATGAAGACCACCTTAGACCTTTCTGATGGAAACTGACCGGCCATAAGTTCCACGTGGAGGGAAAATTGTGTGATGAAGCCCCTGCAGGCATTAGGGTCCCCATCAAATTTCGTAAGCATAGACAAGTGGAGCTTGGGGCCGGCGGACATAAGGAGCTGTGCATCATATTCGTCAGCTGGTTAAGTTGTTGCGCTTGCTGCACGATCTGCTTAGACTGCTGGGCCACGATGGTGGTGAGGTCGGAGACACTCAGAAGAGGCACCTTGGCGGGATCCATGGCCGAATCGAACTGTCAGGATCGGCTTACCCGGAGGCAAACCGAGGATGTGGATCCTCTGGACCACCGCAAGCGGTGGTATAAGCCACGCCACGGAGCGGATTCTAAGTAGGTCCAGTTTTTATCAGAGCCTGCGGCAAAGCGGGATGGACTTGCTGCAGCGGGAGTCTACCAGGTCGCTACCCCTGACGTGACTTGCTTGCAGTGGCAGCCGAGGTGTGGAGTGGTACTAAATCATAAAGCAGGCTCATAGGCGGGGACAGGCAGGAAGGTCAGGACAGGTGGCAATGGTTCATGGTCGAGGGACGGAGGCACAAGGTACGGTACACAGAACAACGCAAGACACTTATGGAACACTTCCTCTCTAGGCATAGAGCACTATCGATTCGGCAAGGAACCATAGGAAGGGATAGGGCTTAAATAGAATTAAATAGAAAACCAATCACCGGTGCGCTGTCCCTTTAAATGTAAATGAAGTACCGCGCGCGCGCCCTAGGGGGCGAGCACGCACCCGGCCGGCAACATGAGCGCGGTGAGGTGATTTACTGCCAGAACTACGATGGCATCCGCAGCCCAGGTCGCAGCACCGCTCGCAGTGGAGCATGCCGACGGGGTGCAGGTGTGCCCTCGACCCAACACGAGAGCCGCGGGGGCACCCGTTACAATTATAAGTGATTGCCAGCATGGTTTTACTAAGGACAGACATTTTTCAGACCAACCTGATCTTTTTTTATGAAGAGGTGAGTAGAAGCCTGGATAGCGAGGGAGGGGGGCTGTGGATCTTGCGTTTTTAAACTTTGAAAAGACATTTGACACTGTCCCTCATAAGCGTTTATTGGGTAAATTAAAATCCATTGGGTTAGAAATAACAGTGTGTAATTGGATTAAAAACTGCTGATAAATGACTCCTACTCTGAGTGGTCCCTAGTTATGAGTGGTGGCCCCAAGGCACAGTCCTCTTTTATTCAATGTATTTATTAATGATATAGTGGAAGGGGATTAATAGCACTGTTTCTATTTTTGCAGATGACACCAAGCTATGCAGGGTAGTGCAATCTATGGAAGATGCTCATAAATTGCAAGCAGACCTGGACAACACTGAGTGTTTGGGCATCCACTTGGCAAATGAGGTTCAATGTGGATAAATGTAAGGTTCTGCACCTGGGTACAAATAATCTGCAGGCCTGATCTGTCCTGGGGAGAAAAACTGGGAGACAGATCTGGGCGTTCTTGTAGATCATAGACTACAGAACAGCATGCAGTGTCAATCAGCTGCCTTTAAGGCCAGCAGGATATTAGCTTGTATTAAAAGAGGCCTTGACTCACGGGACAAGGATGTAATATTACCGCTGTATAAAGCATTGGTGCGTCCTCACTTAGAATATGCTGTTCAGTTCTGGGCCCCAGTTTATAGAAGAGATGTTGTCACGGTTCATGCCGCGGTCCCTGCCTTGGACCGTCGGCCTGTCCGTGCCTGCCATGTCTCTGCTGGGGCTCCCTGTGCAGGGGTCCCAGCAACCTGTGTTCTGCGATGTACTTGCCTGTCCTGTCCAGTCTTGTTGCTTCCTGGGTCCTGTCTGCGCACTGTGCCTCTTAAGGCGTGCGCGCGGCAGCTTCCTGCCTATTTATAGTTTCCTGTTCTGTGCACCTTCCTCTTCACCCCTGACCTCTGGCTATAAGAGGAAGTTCTTGTCTCTACTCTGGGTCAGTTCATTGCAGTCTTTATTTTCATGTATTTTATGTCATATGAGGTCATGCACTGTATCTCTGATTTAACCCTGGAGATGCTGATCCAGCTCTGTGCATCTGAAGCTCCTGACTTCATGTTGTCCTGCTATAGTCATGATGTCATCTGCACCTGTCTGTGTCCTGCCTCTGGCACTGTTCTGGTCGTACTGTCGTGTACCGTCCGTTCTGTTGATCCTGGGTACGTTTATCCACTTGTATCCTGGGAGAATACGTTTTACCTGTGCTTATGTTCTCATGTTCTTGTTCGTCTGTACCCGCTGTCAGCAGGTCCACGTCAGGTAGTATGGGGCCCAGCAGTATCGCTTAGCGGCTTAAGAAGGGCCCTTGACTCACTGGCTGGTCCTCATACTCGCCTGCGTATCACAGAGTCCCACTGATGCGTGCAGTTCGGCGCCTCCATTGTATCGGCACGAAGATGTAATAGAGCTAGAGAGAGTACAAAGACGAGCAACCAAACTTATAAGGGGCTTGGAGCATCTTAGTTATGAGGAGAGGTTTGAAGAATTGAACTTATTTACTCTTGAGAAAAGACGGCTCTGGGGGGACATGATTAATTTATATAAGTATATAAATGGTCCCTACAAAAAGTATGGGGAAAAATGATTTCACGTAAAGCCCCCTCAAAAGACAAAGGGACATTCCCTTCATCTGGAGAAAAAAGGATTCAATCTCCAGAGGAGAAAGGCGTTCTTCACTGTGAGAACTGTGAATCTGTGGAATAGCCGTCTAAGGAGCTGGTCACAGCAGGAACAGTTGCGAGTTTCAAGAAAGGCTTAGATACCTACATGGAACTAAAGAATATGAATGCGTATGTAGCCATGTAAGATTCTGGATCCTGGCTGGTGGAGGCTCTGTGGTCAGAGATGGTGTCTCCCCTGGAGCAGTTGGTTCTTGTCTTGTGGGTTTCAGGGCATTCACCAGTGGGAAGGCTGGGCTTGAACTCCTTGTCTCCCTCACTTCACCCACATTTCCCCACCCTTGGTTGAACTTGATGAATGGTATCTAGCCCTATAAGCTTTTAGTGTGATTATTACACAAGTATAGTATTTATCTATGTGATTCTAGGGAGGATTGTATTGTTTTGGCATGTGGCTTCTATGGGTTCTGTGCATTGCAGGGGTTGTGGTCTTCTCATTCAGTGTATAAAATATAGAATGATATAGAAAAATTGATGAAAAATGAAATATTTTACATGACAACCTGTAGCAGTAAATTCTGAATAAAAACCTGAATATATATAGTTGTAATAATAGAATGTGATATTAAGTATGATGTATGGTAAAGGAAGGCCTGATAATAATGGTAACAGTAATGATAGACTAAATGTAATATCATATATATACAGTGTTATCAGCAGGTGGTAAAAGAGATACAGGGAGACTGGTAGAGTCACAAAAAGGCAAAGAGGTGGTTGTTATTTGGCTCTATCACATATTGATGACCGGTTCATTGTAACCAATGCCCTGCGGAGCCGGATGATAAATGCCGCACAACTCCAGGCACCTTTAAGGGAGGTGAGAGGCGCCAAGTGTCACATCAGATCATTTGTAATTGTTTATATCAGCATGGTCTGCATGCCAGATGACCTGACCACATCAGCAGGCGCAGGCATCATCTTCTTGCATGTTCTAGGGAACCTCTATGCTGGATGAGGGACAAGTGGTTCTCAGTGCTGTTCAGTAATGAAAGTTAATTCACTCTGAGCAAGAATGAGGCTGCCAACGATGCTGGAGACATCAAAGAGAGCACTATGCATCAGCCTGGTCAGGTATCGGTCAGGTAACCTTGCTGGTCATCTAGCATGCAGATCATACTGATGTAAATGGTAAAAAATGGTCTGACTTAACACTTGGTTACCTCTCACCTCCCTTAAAAGTGCCTGGAGTTGTGAGGTATTTATCATCCAGTTCCAAAGGGCATTATTTACAGGTTATACCTGAGCTGGTGTCTGACCACTATGTAGCCTCTATATGGTGGTGTTGTAGGTTATACCTGAGCTGGTGTCTGGCCACTATGTGGCTTCTATATGGTGGTGTTGTAGGTCATGCCTCAGCTGGTGTCTGACCTGTATATGGTCTCTATATGGTGGTGTTGTAGGTTATACATCAGCTGGTGTCTGACCTCTATGTGGTCTCTATATGGCGGTGTTGTAGGTTATACCTGAGCTGGTGTCTGGCCACTATGTGGCTTCCATATGGCGGTGTTGTAGGTCATGCCTCAGCTGGTGTCTGACCTGTATATGGTCTCTATATGGTGTTGTAGGTTATACCTCAGCTGGTGTCTGACCTCTATGTGGTCTCTCTATGGTGGTGTTGTAGGTTATACCTCAGCTGGTGTCTGACCTCTATGTGGTCTCTCTATGGTGGTGTTGTAGGTTATACCTCAGCTGGTGTCTGACCTCTATGTGGTCTCTCTATGGTGGTGTTGTAGGTTATACCTGAGCTGGTGTCTGACCACTATGTGGTCTCTATATGGCAGTGTTGTAGGTTATACCTGAGCTGGTGTTTGACTACTATGTGGTCTCTATATGATGGTGTTGTAGGTTATACCTGAGCTGGTGTCTGACCTCTATGTGATCTCTATATGGTGTTGTAGGTTATACCTGAGCTGGTGTCTGACCACTATGTGAAAAAACTTTGAGACTCTCGGTTCACATATTTTGATCAAAAGATGTTTAAGCTGCCCACGACTTTCAACGTGATCTCAAAATCGGGCAGGCCTATGCTATCTTTACCTCTCAATCGAGCCAATCAGGCCTCTCACTGGGTCAACCGACCTCCATTATTCAGAGAGAAAAAATAAAAAACACCCAACCTGCAAGCTGCCCTTCTTATGACAGCCTGTGAGAGTGGGCGGGGACAGAAACCCAAAATGGAAGCACCCCTTCCTTCCCATATAGGTTAAAATCAATGTACACCAAGTATAACGTATGTTTCTGCACACAAAAACATTTCTGAAAAAAAGTATGCAAACCTGGGTGCCACTGGCAGGGCTGCGGCACACATGTAATTATACATGTACGCACACAGACCGCCGCCAGCGGCACATTTCTGCAAAAAGGGCAATACACTACATGGAAATCCCTAAAGAAGCTGCCCACGACTTTCAACGTGATCTCAAAATCGGGCAGTCCTATGCTATCTTTACCTCTCAATTTAGCATAGGACTGCCCGATTTTGAGATCACGTTGAAAGTCGTGGGCAGCTTAAACATCTTTTGATCAAAATATGTGAACCGAGAGTCTCAAAGTTTTTTCATGTATGATAGATAGCATAAATGCTTCTTTAGGGATTTCCACGTAGTGTATTGCCCTTTCTGCAGTAGTGTGCCGCTGGCGGCGGTCTGTGTGTGTACATGTATAATTACATGTGTGCCGCAGCCCTGCCAGTGGCACCCAGGTTTGCATACGTTTTTTCAGAAATGTTTTTGTGTGCAGAAACATACGTTATACTTGGTGTACATTGATTTTTTTGTTTAACTGTATTTTTATTAAATTTTCTTTTAGTATCATCTCAATAACAAGCATGATGTACAGAATATAATATACAACTTCACTGTGTATACATTTCAGCGTAGATACGCCATATTTTAGCTAAAGTGAAGACATAGAACATTATTGCAAAATGTTATGACTCATAAAATACTATATGAAAAACAATATAGAGGTTGTACAAGTGGGGGATAGACGAGACAAGACACATAAAGGAAAAAATTCACATAATGCAGTGAATCAGCAGGATAGGGTGATATAGCGAGTGTACTGTATCAGAAGTCTCGGGAAATACAGTAGTTCTCCCAAGCCTTCCAAACTGCATCAAAGGATTCCAACTCATCATTTTTAAGAGCTGTAAGGTATTCCATATCCCTAATTTCTTTAATACGCAGACATAATGCCTCCCTAGAAGGGGGAAGAGCCTGTTTCCAATGTTTAGCTATCAAACACTTGGCTGCAGTCACAATATATAGGAATAACCTACCCAGTTTTCGTCCCAACGAGGGAAATGGAACATTTAAAATATAGTTTTGGGGCGTAAGAGGGACCCAAACCTGAAGGATCTCAAAGGCCAACAACTGAACCTGCCTCCAATATGGGCTTATCCTATTGCAAGCCCAGAACACATGCGGCACATCTGCTCCCGAATCCCCGCATCTCCAACATACATCCGGCAAAGACGGATTCAGCTTATGCAAGAGAGCAGGTGTGTGGTGCCAATACATCAACAATTTAAATTGATTTTCCTTATTCTGGATAGAAATAGACGACCTGGAAGCTTGGTCCCAAATGCTTTGCCATTCATCCCGAGATAAGGTGAAACCTAAGAACCTCTCCCATCTGGACATATATGCGTGCGGTGTTGGCTTCTCCGGATCTGGAGATATCATCAGCTGATAAATAGCCGAGATCAGCCCCTTAGTAGAGACTCGGCAAATTTGTTCAAAGGTAGAGGGCTTGGAAACCCCCTCCGTTCCCAACACCGAACCCATATAATGCTTGACTTGTAAATATGAAAAAAGACTAAAGGATGGCAGTCCAAACTGGGATTGCAGTTCCTGAAAGGCCTTTATTTTGGACGTACGTGGGTCCACAATATCAGCAAAGTGAAACAGTTTGCTTTGATACCATGGTCGCCACCGTTCATCCATCTGGCCCCCACCAAGCTGTGGATGGAACAAGAAAGAGGTCATGGGAGACGCCTTCGAACGCAGCCCAAACTTATCACAACATCTCCGCCACACAGATCTCGTCAAGGACATAGAATTCAGCAGCGGGGCGTCTATTTTAGTGTTTGTGGTTGCCCAGAGCAAGGAGTTGGGATGCATAGGTGCCGACCACAACTTTTCAAGCTCCATCCACCTGGTGTATGCATAGAGCTGTGACCAAGCCGGGATGACCCTCAGCTGTGCTGCCCAAAAATATTTAGCAACATCTGGAACTGAAAGCCCACCATGCCGCCTCCCCGCTAGTAATACACTTCTAGGGATCCTATGTCTCTTACGGGCCCATATGAAGTGAATGAAGTCGGCTTGCAGAGATCAAGGTTACCAATGGTACCGGGATTGGGAGTGTCTCGAACAAGTACATTAATTTTGGCAAGACCGACATCTTAATGGCTGCAATGCGGCCAAACAGGGATAAAGCTAACTTATTCCATCTATCCAATAACTGTTTTATATCTGTAATTAGTTTCGGGTAATTATGTCTATAAAGGGAGGAATATTCTGGGGTCAAGAAAATCCCCAAATACTTGAGAGTGTCTTCTTTCCAGTGATAATTATAATTTGCCTTAAGATGATCGACCAAAGATCTTGAAACACCAATAGGTAATGCTTCCGTCTTTGCCGTATTTATTTTAGTACCTGAGAGGGTACTAAATTTGTCTAGAAGGAAATGAAGCGTAGGTAGCGTCATAATTGGATCAGTGAGCGTCAGGAGGACATCGTCCGCATAAAGTGAGATCTTAAATTCCTGTCCCCTTACCATGACCCCCTTAATATCTGACGATAATCTAATCGCCGCAGCTAAGGGCTCAATGCACAAGGCAAACAACAGGGGAGAGAGAGGGCAGCCCTGTCTGGTTCCATTATGGATTGTTATTCTAGATGATAAAGCATATGGCAGTCTAATGGAGGTCGACGGTCTGGAGTAGAGCCCCTGGAGCGCGGCAATAAATGGGCCACCTATCCCATAGGCCTGTAAAGTGCGGAACATGAAGGACCAATCTAGGCGATCAAACGCCTTTTCTGCATCAAGGCTTAGCAAAAGCATATGACCCTTTCCCTTATTCACAATATCTATAAGATCAACGGCTCTTCTGGTATTATCCCCCCCTTGCCGGCATGGGATAAAACCTACTTGGTCCTTATGTACCAAATACGTCATATGATAAGACAATCTATTTGCTAGAATTTTTGTAAAAATTTTCATGTCCGAGTTCAACAATGCTATGGGTCGATAACTACCGCACTCCAGGGGGTCCCCTCCCGGCTTTGGTATTAAAGTGATATATGAGTGCAACATCGAGTCAGGCGGCTGGGAGCCCTGTAGAAAGGAATTGTATAATGGTATCAAATAGGGAAGAAGCTGTGGCTGAAAAACCTGGTAGTAAAGATAAGTAAGCCCGTCCGGACCTGGCGCTTTCCCAGAGGGAAGGTTCCTAATAATATCCGAGATCTCGTCCTCAGCAATCTCTGCATTTAAAGAATTCAAGGCCTCTGATGAAAGACGCGGTAACCCACATTCGGTCAAAAACTCTGTTAATACCCTGTCACGCTCTGTCCCATCTGTGGGCAGGGCATTTCGGAATTTTATAGAGTTTGTTAAAATATGCATGAAAAATATCCGCTATGGCTTTAGGATCATAAATAGGTACACCCATATTGTTCCGTAAAGCATGCAGACTGAGACGTGCTCTATCCTCTCGAAGCATCCTAGCTAATAGAGTGTGAGCCTTATTGGCTCTCTCATAATACTTTTGCTTAGTAAAAGCTAGCGCTTTCTCCACATTATGCATTGCTATACCCTTCAGTTTAGATCTCAAGTACACTATACGCCTCAGAGTAAGTTTATCTGGGCGACCTCCCAAATCACCCTCCAGCCTCCTAAGCTCCGTGACGCACTCTGTCCATTGCCGTCGACGATCCTTCTTTAGTCTGGTATCCAGCGCTATAGACTGGCCCCGAAGTACTGCCTTGTGAGCCTCCCACAGAACTACTGCCGATGTGACTGAGCCTACATTAAGCTCAAAGTATTCCGTGAGGTTTCTCCCTAGCTCCTCCCTGTGCATCGGATTCCTAATGAAAGATTCATTGAGCCTCCAATGACAGACCCGTGTCGAAGAGTTCATACCGTTAACTTCTACTCTCACTGGGGCGTGGTCTGTCCATGTTATTGACCCAATATCCGCTGATTCCATCATCCTTAAAGCTAAGATATTTCCAAAGACGTAATCGATCCTGGAGTGAGACTGATGAGGATTGGAAAAAAAAGAGAACACCCTTTCTGAAGGATGGTCAATCCTCCACAAGTCAAACAGACTAAACTTACGGATTAATTGTCTAAACCCTCTAGACAATGCCTGCTGCGCGGCTACTGTTACCGGGGGTCGAAGTGACAATTTATCATAGGTGTCCGAAAAGACCAAATTAAAGTCCCCTCCCATAATCACTGCCGATGGGGGAAGTCGAGACAACTTAGTCAATACTCGCCGCAGGAAATTTAACTGGCCAACATTAGGGGCATATACATTACATAGCAGAACAGGAGATCCCCCCAAAGTCCCCTCAAGTATTAGGTAACGCCCGCCTGGGTCCGCTATGGAGTTCGTAATTAATATGGGGCATGAGTTTGATAGCAATATTGCCACTCCCGCCTTCTTTCTATCTTGTGACGCGACATAGGATACCGGGTACAAGTGTTTCAGGAAATTAAAGTGCCCCTCCCTATTGAAGTGTGTCTCTTGCACAAATACCAGATCAGGTTTGTTAGCCCTAAGATCCCCCATGAGAAGCTTTCTTTTCAGGTTAGAGTTGAGACCTTTGACATTAATAGAATATAGCTTAATCATTAGAATCCCATTGGTGGCCACCAACAACAACATACCACTGCTGATCACGATCAAATTTCAACATACCAACAGACACAAAAGGAAGACAAAAGGGGTTCACAAGACCATCACATATAACAAGTAACATAATGACAATTCCAACGGATACCGAGGTATTATAAGTCTCGGTGAGGTGAACAATACTAGAAATCCCTAACAAAGATACCAGCACCCCCTCCACAGTAGTACCCAGGGGATCACTGGAAACGTAGGTGGTCACCTCAAGGGTATCAGGTCGGACGGACCAAAAGACAGACAGCGAGCACCACCAGGCCCGTGGGGAATCGCTGTCTATAAAAATTTTAGTTAATACTCTAATAACTTAAGTGAGGTTATGGGAACTTAGATAAGCCAATATCTGCAAAGCCGTGCCAATATTCCCACAACGCCACCCATAGCTGATAGGGGCAATCCTGTCAGTGCAAAAATAATAATATGCAAGACATATAACCATATGCTACGTAGTCACATTAAGTGACCCTAATAAAGAACAATAAATGTAGATAACAATTAACTATCAGGTCAAATGTTCAGAGTTCGAAATACTTGTAGAACTATCACGAACCAGAAGAACCAAGCCCTTTATAATCCTCAGGGGAGAGGATAAAGACAAAAAGAGGATCAAAAGGGGAAGCTGCTCCCCTCAACCCATAGGATCTCAGGTGTCAGGCGAGGAGGTACATCCCCTAGTGCGCCCCCCAGAGGTCCCCGGAGAGGATCTTTTCTTCTTAGATTGTGTCGTCTGCCATTCAGGGAGAGGGGCAGAGGAGGGAGTCTCCAATTCCCAATCAGTGAGTTGGGGTGACAAGATCTCTAATGTGGAGCAAAAACGTGGAAGATCGTCGAAGGCTCGAAGAGCTGCAGAGCGTCCATTCCTTGTAGCATGTAGGGTAAAGGGAAAACCCCACCGGTATGGGATAGAGTGTTCCTTCAAAACGTCCAGCAGAGGTCTGAGATGTCGACGCTTTTGTAAGGTCATCCAAGATAAATCAGGAAATATTTGTATAGATGCGTCCTTATATTGAAGGGATCTTTGGCGCCTAGCTGGTGTACATTGATTTTAACCTATATGGGAAGGAAGGGGTGCTTCCATTTTGGGTTTCTGTCCCCGCCCACTCTCACAGGCTGTCATAAGAAGGGCAGCTTGCAGGTTGGGTGTTTTTTATTTTTTCTCTCTGAATAATGGAGGTCGGTTGACCCAGTGAGAGGCCTGATTGGCTCGATTGAGAGGTAAAGATAGCATAGGACTGCCCGATTTTGAGATCACGTTGAAAGTCGTGGGCAGCTTAAACATCTTTTGATCAAAATATGTGAACCGAGAGTCTCAAAGTTTTTTCATGTATGATAGATAGCATAAATGCTTCTTTAGGGATTTCCACGTAGTGTATTGACCACTATGTGGACTCTATATGGCGGTGTTGTAGGTTATACCTGAGCTGGTGTCTGACACTATGTGGTCTCTATAAGGTGGTGTTTTACGGTTGTACCTGAGCTGGTGTCTGACCTTTATGTTGCCTTTTTATGGCGGTGTTGTAGGTTATACCTCAGCTGGTGTCTGACCTCTATGTGGTCTCTCTATGGTGGTGTTGTAGGTTATACCTGAGCTAGTGTCTGACCACTATGTGGTCTCTATATGGCGGTGTTGTAGGTTATACCTGAGCTGGTGTCTGACCTCTATGTAGTCTCTATATGGTGGTGTTGTAGGTTATACCTGAGCTGGTGTCTGACCTCTATGTGGTCTCTATATGGTGGTGTTGTAGGTTATACCTGAGCTGGTGTCTGACCTCTATGTGATCTCTATATGTTGTTGTAGGTTATACCTGAGCTGGTGTCTGACCTCTATGTGGCCTCCATATGGTGTTGTAGGTTATACCTGAGCTGGTGTCTGACCTCTATGTGGTCTCTATTTGGCGGTTTTGTAGGTTATATCTGAGCTGGTGTCTGACCTCTATGTCGTCTCTATATGGTGTTGTAGGTTATACCTGAGCTGGTGTCTGACCTCTATGTGGCCTCCAGATTGTGTAGTAGGTTATACCTGAGCTGGTGTCTGACCTCTATGTGGTCTCTATTGGTGTGTAGTTATACTGGCTGTGTTGACTCTATGTGCCTCATATGTGTTGTAGTTATCTGAGCTGGTGTCTGACCTCTATGTGGTCTCTATATGGCGGTGTTGTAGGTTATACCTGAGCTGGTGTCTGACCTCTATGTGGTCTCTATATGGCGGTGTTGTAGGTTATACCTGAGCTGGTGTCTGACCTCTATGTGGTCTCTATATGGCGGTGTTGTAGGTTATACCTGAGCTGGTGTCTGACCTCTATGTGGTCTCTATATGGCAGTGCTGTAGGTTATACCTGAGCTGGTGTCTGACCACTATGTGGACTCTATATGGCGGTGTTGTAGGTTATACCTGAGCTGGTGTCTGACCTCTATGTGGTCTTTATATGGCGGTGTTGTAGGTTATACCTGAGC
This sequence comes from Phyllomedusa bahiana, assembly GCA_025379985.1. NCBI lineage: Eukaryota > Metazoa > Chordata > Amphibia > Anura > Hylidae > Phyllomedusa > Phyllomedusa bahiana. The sequence goes on from JAODAL010002975.1 coordinate 144,664, forward strand.
TGGTGTCTGGCCTCTATGTGGTCTCTATATGGTGGTGTTGTAGGTTATACCTGAGCTGGTGTCTGACCTTTATGTTGTCTTTATATGGCGGTGTTGTAGGTTATACCTGAGCTGGTGTCTGACCTTTATGTGGTCTCTATATGGCAGTGTTGTAGGTCATAATGTTTCTATTTGTACCTGTGAGGGATTTTGTTGGATGGGGGGCCCAGTGCACAGCTCTGCCCAGGGACCCATAACGCTGTTGAGACGGCTTTGGGTGAAATGTTTGAAGGTTTTCAAAGAGATCACAGAAAAAAGGGACATTACTTACTAAAAGACAAACACAAGCCCATACTTACAGCTCAAAGGCTGGGCAATAGACTGATCCCAGTAGGAGGCAAAATAAGCCCTAATGCTACATGGGAGAGTTATAACAGGTGTAGATAACTAATGAGCGGTAGCTCACACACCCATCCACTAGGAGGGCAACTGAATGATAAAAAAAACCCGCACATTGGATAAATACCAGTTCACACCAGTATCCCCAAAAACTGGTCCTCTCATGCCAATCTAATCAGCTTCTATGAGGTCAGTTCTACACATAACAGGGGTGAGGCATTCGATGTCATATATCTGTAGGTATATATGCACTTGTAGGAATACATGCCCTCTGTAGGTATATAGAGCTCTTGTAGGTATTGACAGTAATATTGGTTTATACTCAGTAAGGGTTTGATGTATTATTCAGCAACTACAGTATCTCAAAAAAGTCAGTACACCCCTCACATTTTTGTAAATATTGTATTATATCTTTTCTTGGGACAACACTGATGATATAACACTCTGATACAATGTAAAGTAGTCAGTGTACAGCTTGAATAACAGTATAATTTGGTGTGCCCACAAAATAACTGAACACAGCCATCAATGTCTAAACCACGGGCAACAAAAGCGATACACCCTTATGTGATGTGACAACAAAAATGAGTACCCCCTAAGTGACAATGGACAAATTGTGCCCAAAATATCAATATTTTGTCTGGCCGCCATTATTTTCCAGCACTGCCCTAACTCTCTTGGGCATGGAGGTCACTGGAGCTTCACAGGTTGCAGCCACTGGAATCCTCTTCCCTTCTCCATGACGACATCACGTAGCTGGTGGATGTTAGAGACCTTCCGCTCCTCCAGCTTCCGTTTGAGGATTCTCCACAGATACCTAATAGGGTTTAGGTTTGGAGATGCTTGGCAAGTCCAGCACCTTTACCTCATTCTCTTTAGCAAGGCAGTGGTGGTCTTGGAGGTATGTTTGGGGTTGTTATCATGCAGCCCTGAAGGGAGGGGATCATGCTCTGCTTCAGTTTGTCACAGTACATATTAGCATTTATGGTTCCCTCAATGAACTGTAGCTCACCACAGCTGGCAGCACCTTTGCAGCCCCAAATCATGACACTCCCAATACCATGCCTGACTGCCAGCAAACACACTTGTCTTTGTACTCTTCATGTGGTTGCCACCACATATGCTTGACTTAATCTGAACCGAATAAGTTTCTCTTGGTCTCATCAGACCACAGGACATCGTTCCAGTAATCCATGTCCTTAGTCTGCTTGTCTTCAGCAAACTGTTTGTGGGCTTTCACATGCATCATATTTAAAAGAGGCTTTTTTTCTGGAACAACAGCCATGCAGACCAATTTGATGCAGTATTCGGCATATGGTCTGAGCACTGACAGGCTGACCCCACTCCTGTAACCTCTGCAATGTTAGCGGCACTCATACGTCTATTTTGAAAAGACAATATCAGGATATGACACGAAGCACGTGCACTCAACTTCGACCATGGCGAGGCCTGTTCTGAGTGACGCTTGCCTTGTTAAACTGCTGTATGGTCTTGGCCACCACGTTGCAGCTCCGTTTCAGGGTGTTGGCAATCTTTCTATCTTTATGTAGCGCAACAATTCTTTTTTTTAGATCCTCTTGAAGTTCTCTTCCATGAGATGCCACGCTGAACTTCCAGTGACCAGTATGATAGAGTGTGAAAGCCATAACACCAAATTTAACACACCTGCTCCCCATTCACAACTGAGACCCTGTAACATTTATGAGTCACATGACACCAAGGGGAAAATGGAAAATTGGGAACAATTTGTCAATTTTCAGTTAGTTCTGTACTCACTTTTGTTGCCAGTGGTTTAGACATTGATGTTTGTGTTCAGTTATTTTGAGGGCACACCAAATTATACTGTTAACCAAACTGTACACCGACTACTTAACATTGTATCAAAGTGTCATATCTTCAGTGCCATAATCTTTAGCTAATTTCATGACAACTGATCCCACCATGAGGTTAGACACAGAAGGTGGCAGGAGAGTTACCTTATCATACCTTATCATGTGTAGGACCTTCACAGGTTGGAAGGCTCTGAACTTTGGGATGTTCCCACAGCAGGATTTTTGTTCAGATTTACAAACCGTTTTTGGATTTGAAGGCCTTCTGTAAACCGACTGTCAGCCATCCTGATAAACTTTAATAGAAAATCCGTTCAGCAGTCCTCACTGCACAGATTTTCTGCCGGACGTTATTTTACACTGCCAGTGTTCTGAAAAACGTAGAACATGTTCATTCTTCCACCTGGTTTTTGTCATGTGCTTGAACATCAGCCAGAGAATCAGGAGCTAAAAACAGAGAACATCTGGGAAAATCCCAACACTGTGATGGGCATCACAGATACAAAGCTTCTGTCTTAGCCACGACTCAACCGTCTTTTTATAATGCAAACCTGATATTTGTCCACCATACCTCTCCCTCTGCAGTGGCCTACTTCTGGGTCAAGATAAGACAGTCAATACAACAGTTTCAGAGAAGGATATTCCTCATGGACAGAACATAGACCAGATAGAACATACTAAGTTATGAGAAAATTATTAACTATGAGAAACATCAGATCGTATGTTATGAGACAAATAAGAAAGTAAACTAATGAGGAACATAACACACTATGAGAACACAACATAGTATAAGAAAATTGTGCTAGATTGATCAATAAATGGTAAACTACAGTGCCTTGCGAAAGTATTCGCCCCCCTCAAGTTAATACTTTGTAGCGCCACTTTGGCTGCGATTATAGCTGCAAGTCGCTTGGGGTTTGTCTCTATCAGTTTTGCACATCGAGAGACTGAAATTCTTGTCCATTTTTCCTTGGCGCACAGCTGGTGCTAAGTGAGGTTGGGTGGAGAGCGTTTGTGGACAGCAGTTTTCAGCTCTTTCCACAGATTCTTGATTGAATTAAGGTCTGGACTTTGACATGGCCATTCTAACACCTGGATCCAGTTATTTGGGAACCATTCCATTGCAGATTTTGCTTTACGTTTGGGATCATTGTCTTCTTGGAAGATAAATATCCGTCCCAGTCTCAGGTCTTTTGCAGACTCCAACAGGTTTTCTTCCAAAATGGTCCTGTATTTGGCGCCATCCATCTTCCCATCAATTTTAACCATCTTACCTGTCCCTGCTGAAGAAAAGCCCAAACCATGATGCTGCCACCACCATGCGTGACAGTGGGGATGGTGTGTTCAGGGTGATGAGCTGTGTTGCTTTTACGCCAAACATATTGTTTTGCATTGTGGCCAAAAAGTTCAATTTTGGTTTCATCTGCGCAGAGCCCCTTCTTTCACATGTTTGGTGTCTCCCAGGTGGCTTGTGGCAAACTTTAAACCAGACTTTTTATGGATCTCTTTGAGAAATGGCTTTCTTCTTGCCACTCTTCCATAAAGGCCAGATTTGTGCAGTGTACAACTGATTGTTGTCCTATGGACAGACTCTCCCACCTCAGCTGTAGATCTCTGCAGTTCATCCAGAGTGATCAATGGCCTCTTGGCTGCATATCTGATCAGTCTTCTCCTTGTTTGAGATGAAAGTTTAGAGAGATGGGCGGGTCTTGGTAGATATGCAGTGGTCTGATTTCAATATGATCGCTTGCCCAGTGCTCCTTGGGATGGTTAAAGTTTAAGAAATATTTTTGTATCCAAATCCGGCTTTAAACTTTTCCACAACCATATCACAGACCTGCCTGGTGTGTTCCTTGGTCTTCATGATGCTCTCTGCGCTTTAAACAGAACCCTGAGACTATCAGAGAGCAAGTGCATTTATACAGAGACTTGATTACACACAGGTTGATTATATTGATTATCATCAGTCATTTAGGACAACATTGGATCATTCAGAGATCCACACTTTAACTTCTGGAGTGAGTTTGCTGCACTGAAAGTAAAGGGGCCAAATAATATTGTAAGCCCCACTTTTCAGGGGGTTTTTTTGTTACAAAAGTTTAAAATATCGTTCCACTTCACAATTGTGTCTCACTTGTTGTTGATCCTTCACAAAAAAATAAAAATGTTATATCTTTATGTTTGAAGCCTGAAATGTCGCAAAAGGTTAGAAAGTTCAAGGAAGACAAATACTTTCGCAAGGCACTGTATGAGAACATTATGATAGTGAACAGTATGAAAGGTTAATAAAGATAAAAATAGAGTCTGCAGAATGAGCTTCAAATAGCCGTCTATAAAAACTAGCACTACATGCTTCTAATACTACATAGAGCTAACTCTAAAAAGAACTTTCTTTAGACGTCTATACATATGATTAAATATTAACAATACTGTCACACTGCTAACATTGCAAAAAATAGACAAGATAGACTTATCCATGGATTGTCCATCATGTGGGATGTGAGCGGATATGTCTCCTCTGTTGTCTGGAGCTGTTCCGCATTGAGGGAGATGAATCCGTGCTGATCGCTCCATCACTTTAAGGGCTGTTGGCAGTGTCACTTCAAAAGAACCAAGTGTCCACCTGCTTCTGATTGGAAATATCCACCTTATCTCCTGATTCATGGTAGCAGTCTCTCTCTTTCTTGGATTGCTGTTTACCAGTCATTTATCTAGTAGCTTTAGTTCATCCCTTGATCACAAGGATCATCTCCGTTACCTTTGACCTATGTCAATTAAGAGGACATCATAGGTCTACTTGTCAATAACACATGGGGATTAAGGTGCTGATCCCGACTCCTTATATTTCTTAGGGATACAAGGGTCAGAGACATGCCATACATCCCTTATTCCTAAAGATCTTGCATCATTTACCTAACTTTGCTTTGGCTAATACATCATCCTCTCCACCAGTCCATGTGATTGCTCATAAGAGCTGCTTAATTTTGTGTTGTACCCAAATGTATGCACACGTCTGTTATTACTTCATACAAAGAAAGAAAAAGAAATACATAAGCGCTTCCTAGTGTATTATTCCCAACTGGAGATAATTTATACACACAGACAGTTGTACTCCTACCTTTTGATGTTGTGCAATTAATGACGGCACAACTCTCCCCAGTCAAGGTGCTGGATCACCGGTAAGTAGTCAGAAGGGGCTGCAGCTGCTCCATGGGTTCATCCCCACGTTCCACATAGATAGGATGATAATATGTAGGATACACCGAAAAAAAATTACATTTTTCCTTGGAGGTTTGGTTTGGCTATAACAGTCCCAAAACATATGGAATGTAGGTGGTGGCACCTTGCAGATAAATATATGCTCTAATATAAGTTTTTTTTGTTTCTTACATTAAAGTATACACTGCTGAGTGCCAATGCTTACATTCTGTACATTTGTGGTCTTTGGTCAAAGCAGACCTCTGAGGAAAAGTTTGAGTCTCTTTTGGAATATCCTACATGTTATTACTTCCCCTAATAAACAGGGTCTATTATTTGATCTTAAGGGGAGCTCCCACCATAGACTTTCATGGCATATCTCTAGGATATGCCATCAAAGTCTGACAGGTACGGGTCCCACCTCTGGTTATCATATTTGGCTATCACAGTCAGGCTTTTTCCAGTGTGGACGACGCAGATGAAACATGTGCGTCTTTACTACTAGAAAGAAACATACTGACAATTATCAAAAGACAGAATTTTAACATCAAAAGCTTTATTATAGGTGACACCATATTATATATATAGGCTGTACAATAAGTAAGCTGAAGACGAGAACATCAGAACATGTAATAGCTATAAATAAAATGGACAGATATCCACATCTGCTGAGAGGAAACATCTTATTGAAGTCCATCAGCGTAAATTAGATTCATTCAGTTTTTATGGTATTGAAAAACTGACCAAACCATAGAGAAGGAGATAAACTCTAAACCAGGAGGCATTTTGGATCCTGAGCTCAGGTACTTGAGTGATTTGTTATATATTTATTAGCTGGTTGTATTATTGTTGTTTTATATGACATTGGTCTGTATTTGGTATAATTATTGGACATTCAGGGGTTAACCTACATCAGTCATTGTTTTTACATATACATTTGGATCCTGATTGGTTACACAAGCTTTTATAACCTGATGGTCGCAGTTTTAGCTTTTACATTGTCATCAATAACCAAGAAAGGTCTGAAATACGTCATCATCTTGGTGTTTATCTGTCATGGATTTTTAACAAGATTTCAATAAATGCTTTTATGTTATGAGTGCTGGATTTCTAAAAGTTTAGAAGATTGACTCCCACTGCAGCTCAACAGCTTTCCAAGCAAGGAATTTATTCCAGTCTACTCATGCAGAGGCGTAATTTAAAGCTTTGGGGCCCCAGTGCAAAATCCATTAAAGGGCCCCCACCTACCTTGTGCCATTTAAAATAACAGTATCTAATGAGCCTTTGGGCCCTTTAAGGGTCCAGGGCCCAGTAGCAACCGTGACCTCTGCACCCCCTATAGCTACACCCCTGCACACATGAGATCTATGATAAAGCCAACGGGTGGTGAGTCATTTCTGTTACTATGATTTTCTACATTATGGACTTTCCTGAAACTATAGACAGGAGCCCCCAGACAATCCAGACCTTCTTTATATGACCCCAATAGACAATATACCAACTCATGTACCCAATAGGTTTAAAAGTCCTACTGGATATATACACTTTACAGTCTATTTGACCTCAATTGGCTTAGATGAAATTAGCTTTAGTTTCTATGTATATATTTACTTGTACAGTAATATTACATTTGAAATTTTACATTACACTCAGTCTACCATTACTATTACCTGGATTTTTTTTTTTGTTTACTATAGCAATTTTATATATTCAGCTTTTCGTAGTTTGCCGCTATTGGTTGTCAAATAAAATATTTCATTTTTAATTACTTTCTATATCATTCTGTATTTCATACAGTCAAATGGAAAGAGGAATTGCCTGCAGAACCCTTCTCTCCTGTGTGAATTATCTAATGTGTAACAAGATTTGATTCACCTGTAAAACCTTTTCCACCTTCTGAACACAAATATGGCTTCTCTTCTGTGTGAATAAATTTATGTATAACAAGATTTACCTTTTGTTTAAAACATTTCCCACACTCGGAGTAAGAATATGGCCTCTTTCCTGTGTGATTTCTCTCATGTATAACAAGATATGATTTACTGCTAAAACTTTTCCCACATACTTAACATGAATATGGCCTCTTTCCTGTGTTAATTATCTCATGTATGACAAGATATTTTTTACTTCTAAAGCTTTTCCCACATTAATCCGCTATCTCTCTGATAATTCTCTTCTCGATCCTTTGCAATTAGGTTTCTGTACTTTACACTCCACAGAAACTGCTCTAGTTAAAGTCTATAATGACCTCCACACTGATAAATCTCAGGGTAAATACTCGTCGTTAGTTCTGCTGGATCTCTCTGCAGCATTTGACACTGTTGCTCACCATCTTCTCCTCAGCATGCTCCGTGCCATTGGCCTCCAGGACACCGCTCGCTCTTGCTTCTCATCCTATATCTCTGACTGCTCCTTCAGTATCTCATTTGCAGGTTCTACTTCTTCTCCTCTCCCTCTTGCTGTTAGGGTCCCTCAGGGATCGGTTCTTGGTCTTCTCCTCTTCTCAATTTATACAGCCCCCATTGGACAAACCATCAGTAGATTTGGCTTCCAGAACCATCTCTACGCTGATGATATCCAATTATACACCAATTCCCAAGACCTCACTCCCGCCCTGCTACAAAACACCAGTGACTGTCTGTCCACTGTCTCTGACATCATATACGCTCTCTATCTCAAACTAAACCTCACTAAAACTGAACTTCTTGTTTTTCCCCCATCTCCTAACCAACCCCCTTCTGCTATTTCTCTGTCAGTGTGTGGAACCACCATAATTCCTAGGCAGCAGGCCTGCTGTCTTGGAGTTATTCTAGACTTTGATCTGTCCTTCACCCCACATATCCAATCCCTGGCCCGCTCTTGTCACCTGCACCTTAAGAACATCTCCAGAATCCGTCCGTTTCTTACTGTGGAAACAACTAAAACTCTTGTTGTTGCTCTTATTCTTTCTAGTCTTGATTACTGCAACTCCTTGCTTATCGGTCTCCCACTCTGCAAACTCTCTCCTCTCCAATCTTTTCTGTATGCAGCATCCAGGCTTGTATTTCTTTCCAGCCGCTATACTGTTGTCTCTACCCTGTGTCCGTCACTGCAGTGGTTGCCCATTCGGTACAGGATAAAAATACAAATTCATCACACTCATCCATAAAGCTTGCCACAGTTCTGCACCCCCTTACATCTCCTCCCTCATCTCTGTCTACCACCATACCCGCTCTCTCCGCTACGCTGCGGACATCAAACTACAGACCACAATCATCCGAACCAATATTTCACACGTGCTGGACCCATTCTCTAGAACATCCCACCACGTACCATCAGGCACAATCCTCGCCTTCGCAGTTTCAAGAGTGTCCTGAAAATACATCTTCTTAGGCAGATTTTTATGTAAACCACCTCATATTTATGAAACAAGGCTGAACCATTGAAAATTTAGCACTTTTCCCCCCTTGTTTCCCCCAAGCACCCTCGTAGATTGTAAGCTCCTGCGAGCAGGGCCCACAAACCATGTGTCTCATCTGTAAGTAGCTTTCACTGTGTTTTGTCTGTCTTTTGCCTGTAATTATACCCTCTACACTGTACAGTGCTGCAGAATTTTTTGGGCACTATATAAAGATTATTATATATTATTATTATTCTGAACATGAATATGGTCTCTCTCCTGTGTGAATTTTCTCATGTTTACCAAGACTTGTTTTACTTGTAAAAGCTTTCCCACATTCCGCACATGAATGTGGCTTCTCTCGTGTCTAAAAAGTTCTGATTTACTTGTTAAAACTTTCCCACATTATGAACATGAATATGGCTTTTCTACTGTGTGAGTTCTCTCATGCGTAACACGTGATGATTTACTTGTAAACGACTTCCCACATTCCGCACATGAATGTGGTTTCTCTACTATGTGAGTTCTCTCATGTGTAACACGTGATGATTTACTTGGAAAAGCTTTCCCACATTCTGAACATGAATATGGCCTCTCTCCTGTGTGAATTCTGTCATGTATGACAAGATATGATTTACTTCTAAAGCTCTTCCCACATTCTGCACATGAATAGGGTTTCTCTCTTGTGTGAACAATCTGATGTTCAATTACATGAGACTTCCGTTTAAAACATTTCCCACATTCTGAACATGAATATGGCCTCTCTTCTGTGTGAATTTTCTCATTTCCAACAAGTTTTGATTTACTTGTAAAACCTTTCCCACCCTCTGAACGCAAATATAGCTTCTCTTCTGTGTGAATTAAATTATGTTTAAGTAGATTTACTTTTTGTGTAAAATATTTCACACATTCTGAGCAAGAATATTGCCTTTCTCCTGTGTGACTTCTCTCATGCCTAACAAAAGCTGATTTATCATGAAAACATTTCCCACATTCTGAACATGAATACGGCTTTACTCCTGTGTGAATTCTCTCATGTCTATTAAGGTCTGATTTATGTCTAAAACCTTTCCCACATTCTGAACATGAATGCAGCTTCTCTACTTTGTGAATTCTCTCATGCCTACCCAGATGTGATTTACTTTTAAAGCTTTTACTACATTCTGAACATGAATATGGCTTCTCTCCTGTGTGATTTCTCACATGTACAGTAAGTTCGTATTTAATCCTAAAACCTTTCCCACATTCTGCACATGAATATGGCTTTTCTCCTGTGTGAACTCTCTGATGTTCAATCAGACGAAACTTCTGTTTAAAGCTTTTCCCACACTCTGAACATTTATGCGACTTCTCTCCTGTATGCATTCTCTCATGTCTAACAAATTTGGATTCACTTTGAAAGCACTTTCCCCCTTCTACACTGGAATGTTTACTCCCTGTGTGAATTCTTCTGTGTGTAGAAAGATCTGAGCTTTTTGCAAACTGTTTACCAGACTGAATCTTGTTACCCGCTTTCCGGCCTTTACTTTGGGTAACCATCTGTAGTTGGTCAGCAGAAGGTTCCTCATGATTAAGAGTAGTAGAAGATAGATCTGTTTGCGGAAGTCCTGCATGTACATTCATAGAAGTTAGGCTTTCCTTTGAAGAGTTCTGCTTCATCTCTTCCTCCTCTATTTGATCACTTAGACCTAACATATGGTGTTCTCCGGAATTTGTTGTAGAATTTTCTGTTAAAATTAAAAACAGATTTCATGAGTTTTAATTTTTTCAGTAAACCTAAAAGTAAACAAGCGTATAACATTCCTATAAGGATGGTTTCATACATGGCTTATTTTGGATATCTGCAGTATTTTTATAAGCCAAAACAAGTAAAGAGGTCAAAGGAATAAAACAGAAAGAACTTTTACTTCTTTCTACCGGATCCTCTTCATGTACAAAAAACTTCTGAAATAAGGTGTTTAAAGTCCTCTTTAGTTGGCATATGTTTCAAATTAGTACATCACTTAACATTTTCGGAGGAGAATATATGATCAGAAGTTAGTTCACCTATTTGTGACTCAGGAGAGGGACCCTATGGTTGTGCTGCGGATATCTGACTATCTATACTCAGACACTTTTTGGAGTTAACCTATTGGTAGGATGTGGGATGATACCGTTCTCCCTGTTGGTTGAAATTTGTCTATGCAGCAGATTGCTGTGCTCCCTCAAGGAGGTGGGTCTTTCTTTGTCTTTAAATTGCTTCTTATCCAGACAGACAGTGCCAGACCTCAACCCTTTTATGAAAATATAGATACAAAAAAACACTAAACAATTGTGCACAGTGAGGCCCCATATGCAATTCCCGTGGGTATAGAAAAGTTCATATGGGGCCTCACTCAGCACAAACTAACACACTAATTGTTTAGTTTGAATGTGTCATATAAGTTTATAGATTTTTTTTCTCTCTATTTCTTTTTTAAGAATTTTTCCCCATGAGTTGATCCCAAACTATTGGAAGATCTATTTGAAATGCTGCATTTATAGATGCATTTTAGGGCAAGTTCTGGACAGGTTCCCCCTTGTCAGGGTAGTTACTCAGAGATTAGAAAACTAGGGTATGAATATCGATGCCTGTGAGGGACCTAATAGGGACAGAAAGTGTCCAACTTCCCTGCCAACTAATGCAGGTCTGCCCTCCAAAACGTCGCAGGTGTGGAGCAATGAACAAAGAGTGGAAGCCGGCCAAGGAGTCTAACTTTGTAATAAAGACTATATGGATATGATCCAAGAAATTGTGTAAGACGGACGGCTGTATACCAACCACAGGTTATCACAAGCTTTGTTTTATAAGTGTTATACAATGTATGTAAAAGATTGATTGTTTACATCAAACAAGCCACTTTAAGAGAGAATTTCAATGGAGTTAAGTAATCATTGATAAGGACTTTACATCATGCACAATGGTTTATGCTCCCAGGTTCTCTGCAGTGTCCGCTCTGTTACTCCCTGATGGTTTTAGTGTAGGGAGCATGTTTGTTCTTCTGTATTCAAAGTGTCAGTGCATATGTGGCTAGTTTAAAGGGACACGTCCTCAAGCTTTATGCCATATCTTCGATGTACTTCCTAGTGTTCTGAAGCGATTCTCATGTGTCATGTCCTTGTTTTGACATTGGCTTGTTCCTGATCATTGTAATGGTTCGGTGGATTCGCAGGACCACCGCAAGCAATGATAGTTAAGCCACGCCAGGGAGCGGAGTCTAAGTAGCCCCCGCTATTCATCAGAGCCCGCCACAAAGCGGGATGGACTTGCTGCGGCGTGAGGCTACCAGGTCATTACCCCTGACGTGAGGCGTAGTCGGGGACAGGCAGGAGGTCAGGACGGGTGGCAGAGGTTCGTGGTCTCTCCAGACAGGCTAACGCACACCAACAATCTGGCAGAGTCTGCAGGGGGTGTGTACAATATATAGAACCAGCAGCCGGCAATTAGGGTTGGCATTTTTTCTTCGTAAGGGCCACCAGCGGGGCCACGAGCGTGGAGAAATGCGGGACGAACTGTCGGTAATAATTTGCAATCCCCAGAAAACGTTGGATAGAGCAAAGGCCCACTAGTCGAGGCCACTGTAAGACTGCAGACAGCTTAGAAGGATCCATCTGGAGACCCTGATCCGAGACGATGTACCCCAGGAAGGGCAACGAGGTGTGTTCAAACAGGCATTTCTCCAGTTTAGCATATAACTGGTGGCTACGGAGACGTCTGAGCACCTGGCGGACGTGGTGGCGGTGAGTTTCCAGATCAGGAGAGAAGATTAAGATGTCATCTAGATAGACGATAACACAGACGTAGAGAAGATCGCGGAAGATCTCATTGATGAAATTCTGGAACACTGCCGGAGCATTGCAGAGGCCAAATGGCATGATGAGATATTCAAAATGGCCATCCCGGGTATTAAAGGCCGTCTTCCACTTGTCGCCTTCACGGATACGAATCAAGTTGTATGCTCCACGCAAGTCCAACTTGGAAAAAAAATTTGCGCCACGCAGGCGATCAAAAAGTTCTGAGATCAGAGGCAGGGGGTATCGATTTTTTATAGTGATTTTGTTAAGTCCCTGATAATCGATACAGGGCCGGAGAGTACAATCTTTCTTTTCAACAAAGAAGAAACCGGCCCCCGCAGGCGAGGAAGACTTGCGTATGAAGCCTTTACGGAGATTCTCCTGGATATGTTCCGTCATCGCCTTAGTCTCCGGGACAGAAAGAGGATAGACTCTGCCTCGAAGAGGAGTACTACTGGGTTGCAGGTCAATAGGACAGTCGAACGGCCGATACGGGGGAAGAGTTTCGGCCTGTCTTTTGGAAAGGATGTCGGCTAGATCCTGGTACGGAGTGGGCAGACCCGGCAGAGGCTTCGTAGATTTTACGGAGGTGGGCCATAGAACTGGACGGAGTACAGGCAGGCATCGCGAGTAGCACGCGGGACCCCAACGGATAATCTCACCCGTGTTCCAGTCTAAGGTCGGAGCATGGTTTTGCAACCAAGGGAGGCCCAGGAGGATTTCCGAAGAGGAGCGAAGCAGAACAAGAAGTTTGAGTCTCCTTGTGTAGGACGCCTATCTGCAAAGTGAGGGGCGCAGTCCAGAACCGAATAGCGTCCTTTAGGCATTCGCCACTGACAGAGGAGATGAACATGGGTTTCTGCAGAGGGGTCACCGGGAGACGAAATTTGGACACCAAAGCTTGGCTGACAAAATTTCCAGCGGACCCCGAATTAAGGAAGGTGGTGGCTTGAAAGGTGCTGTCCGGCAAGATTCCACAGAGCACGGGAATGGTCAGACGGGGAGAGGCTGCACGGACACCTAGGGATGCCTCTCCTGCGAGCCCTAGGTGCGAGAGTTTCCCGGGCGCACCGGACAGTCCCCAATGAAGTGGCCAAAACCGCCACAGTAAAAGCACAGCTGCCTCAGACGACGCTGCAAACGTTCTTCCTGGGTCAAGTGGGCTCTCTCGACCTGCATGGGTTTGTCCTCAGGAACCATTAGCGGAGGAAGTGGAGGTCGTTGGATAACGGGAGCCAGACGAGGTAGCCGGCGTGGTCGGGCGACCTCCCGTTGGAGGTGGAGCTCTTGTTGTCCCTCAGCAAACCGTATGTCAATTCGGGTGGCCAACCAAATCAGTTCGTTCAGAGCGGATGGCAGGTCCCGACCAGCAAGCTCGTCTTTATTACTCCCAGAAAGGCCGTGCCAGAAAGTTGCCACCAAAGCCTCTTTGTTGCTGGCTAGGGTGCGGAACTGCATGGAGTACTGAACCACAGTAGAGTCGCCCTGACGGAGACGGAGCAGAGCTGCGGCAGCGGAGGAGGTGTGGCCAGGTTCCTCGAAGACAGTGCGGAACCCCTGGAGGAAGGTTTGCAGATTTGCCATCAGCGGATCTCCTCGGTTTCATAGCAGAGTGGTCCAGGCCAAGGCTTCCCACGTTGAGAGGATATTTTTGTAGTCCACCTTAGACCTCTCGGTAGGGAATTGATGCCCCAACATCTCGATGTGGATGGAGCATTGACTGATGAAGCCACAGCACTTCTTGGGGTCTCCATCATTGCATGAGGGGAACGGCAGATGCAGAGAAGGTCCCGGTGCAGGAAGAGCCATTGCTGCAGGAGCAACTGGTGTTGGTGTGGCGGAAGCAGCCGCAGGCAGAGGTAGGCAGACCGCAAGGTTCTGCATCATGGCCGCGAGCTGGTCAATATGTAGGATCTGCTGGGCGACGGTCGTCGTGATGTCCCGTAGCTCGGGCAAAGGTACCCTGGCAGAATCCATGGCCAGATTGTACTGTGATGGATCGGTGGATTCGCAGGACCACCGCAAGCGATGATAGTTAAGACACGCCAGGGAGCGGAGTCTAAGTAGCCCCCGGTATTCACCAGAGCCCGCCGCAAAGCCGGATGGACTTGCTGCGGTGTGAGGCTACCAGGTCTCTACCCCTGACGTGACTTGCTTGCGATGGGGGCCGGGGTACTGCGTGGTACAGAATCGTAATCCAGAGGCTTAGTCGGGGACAGGCTGGAGGTCAGGAGGGGTGGCAGAGGTTCGTGGTCAGAGACAGGCAGATGGTAAGGGCAGGCGGCAAACAGGCAAAGTCAGGAAACGTAGCGGAATGGACTGGTACACGGGTAATCAAACAGAACTCCAAACTCTCTCTAGACCGGCTAACGCACACCAACACTCTGGCAGAGTGTGCAGGGGGCGTGTACAGGCACAGGCAGGGGGGACACAGGAGAGTGGACGGGTACGTAACCCGGCGTCGGAACCTGGGCAGCAGGGGGCTGGTTGCGGGCGGCCGCGGGCAGGGGCGCGGCCGCAGGGCGCGACGTCACCCGCGCCAGCCCCATGACAATCACATTATCTTTCCAGTACCTGCGTTGATCTCCAACTTATTCTCAACTACAAAGGTACTCCACCTTCTCTGTGTCTCAGCTTGTCTGGGACCACCCCTCTAGTCTGTTCCTCTAGTACCATGTTTGAACCTAGGCTATAACCATGAGTGATCAGACTGAGGGTAGTGGTCTAGGCGTGACCTGCAGTAAGATCAAGATCATTGTGTGAAGGTTAAAGGGGGAAAATCAAGGGGCTCTTCAGACTCATTGACTTCTATAGGAGAGTGTTTGAAGCATGCTGTGTGTCCTGGGAAGAAGTCATTGTGTGGGGAGGAGGAGCTGTGACCATCTCCTATTGTGAATAGTGATAAGCCGTGTTATCTACATATTGGAGTCACCTTCCATTGTAATCCATCTGTGATTCTCTACAAGCATCAGACGATTATTAGGGTTAGTGGTAAAGATTGCAGGAGTTAGGCAAGATAACCCAGCTCTATCTCCTTACCTTGTGACATAAGAGGCCGGTGATTCTCCAGATCCTCCATCATGACGTCCTTGTACAGATCCTTGTGTCCTTCTAAATACTCCCACTCCTCCATAGAGAAATAGACAGCGACCTCCTGACACCTTATAGGAACCTGATACACAAAATGATACGGTCATCCCCCAGACCCCTCCAGTGGTGTTACTGTATAATGTCCCAGCAGCAGCGTCACCTCTCCAGTCAGCAGCTCCGTCATCTTGTTGGTGAGTTCTAGGATCTTCTGCTTATTGTCCCTCTCATATATCAGTGAGTGCGGGGGAGGCTCTACAATGGGGCCCCGGCTCCATCCTCCTGACACACAGGGACAGCTGCTGGGGGCCACACAGTCACCTGACGGCTTCTTCAATACTGTGTAATCCTGTGTATGGAGAGAAATCCCTGGATCAGTGACCGATCTGCAGAAATCTAGTGACTAGAACTAATATTATTCCTGCACTGAGAGACGTCCAGGACACGTGTGGATGGGCCCCTAGCCCTCAATGCTTTAGAAGTACGCAGTGACTAGCATGTGCTTCTAAAACACAGGTATGCGCTGCAAGACGCTGGGTGAACATACTCAGGCATAATGTGAGTGTAAATGGACCATGTGCTCTTCTCAGAAGTCATTCTCTATGTTTCTACATAAATGACAAAATAGTGGAAAAATGTCAAGCCTCCAGGCTTGACCCCAACCATCTGATTCCCTTGGCTCTTCCAGGCTGAGCCCGACCATCTGATTCCCTTGGTTCCTCCAGGCTGAACCCGACCATCTGATTCCCTTGGCTCCTCAAGGCTGAACCCGACCATCTGATTCCCTTGACTCCTCAAGGCTGAACCCGACCATCTGATTCCCTTGGCTCCTCAAGGCTGAACCGACCATCTGATTCCCTTGGCTCCTCAAGGCTGAACCGACCATCTGATTCCCTTGGCTCCTCAAGGCTGAACCCGACCATCTGATTCCCTTGGCTCCTCAAGGCTGAACCCGACCATCTGATTCCCTTGGCTCCTCAAGGCTGAACCCAACCATCTGATTCCCTTGGCTCCTCAAGGATGAACCCAACCATCTGAGTCCCTTGGCTCCTCAAGGCTGAACCCGACCATCTGATTCCCTTGGCTCCTCAAGGCTGAACCCGACCATCTGATTCCCTTGGCTCCTCAAGGCTGAACCCGACCATCTGATTCCCTTGGCTCCTCAAGGCTGAACCCGAGCATCTGATTCCCTTGGCTCCTCCAGACTGAACCCGACCATCTGATTCCCTTGGCTCCTCGGCTGAACCCGACCATCTGATTCCCTTGGCTACTCCGGGCTGAACCCAACCATCTGATTCCCTTGGCTCCTCCGGGCTGAACCCAACCATCTGATTTCCTAGGCTCCTCCAAGCTGAACCCAACCATCTGATTCCCTTGGCTCCTCCGGGCCCCCTCCTCCTCAGTATAATGGGTGACTCACCATTCTCATTGCTCCTATAACATTACTATGGCTGCACTGGTTCCCATGATACATAACTGACCATACTGGGGGCTGAGCTGCAGGTTTTCCACTGCTCAGTCCATAACCTGGAAGCTCCTGAAGCTCTTACACAGGACGCTGGATTCCTCCCATTATGGATTTTCTCTTCTATCATTGACTTGTTAGATAATAAAGATGATAGAAATCTAGAGAAGTTTACCTCTCCGGTCACCAGGTGGAGGATCTCCAAGGTGAGGTCTAATATTCTTCTGCTGATCTCATTCCTGTCCGTGTCCATCCTTGGTGGGTCATTCAGGAGAAGGAACGCTGTATATGAGAATAGGAGAAAACTGGATGAAATGGGAGGTTCTAGGACTGCAGGCACCTTTATGGAGATAGGAGGGGCCCCAAATCCTACAGGGGCCACATCATGTGTGACATACAGAACCTCTGGGGGGCAGAGGAGAAGCAGCTTCTCAGAGCCGTCACCACATGGATACAGGGTGTTCCCAACACATCCACAGGATATTCCATAATGTCTGATAGATGAAGGCCCCACCTCTGGGGGCCGCGCTCGGCTGTGCCTGTAACTCCTATAGAAGTGAATGGAGAGACCCCTGTACATGTGTGGTCACCTCTGCTCATTCCCCACCTGGATGCAGTGGCCACATCTCCATGAGGGTCGGGTCTGTTCTCCAGAGGTGAGACCCTCATCTATCAGACATTTATGGGAGACGCTGTGGATACATCAGAAATGTCCATGTTGGGAAAACCCCTTTATGTTATAACTGATGAAATCTTGATGCATCAGGTGAGAAGAGCAATATGAAGCCATTTCCCCAGACAGTGAAGACCTGACATACGGCTGATACTGGGGGAGGGCGATTCATCACAGTGATTGGGATAAGAGAAGAACAGAAGCTCCAGGAATGAAACCCAACCTGCCCGCTCCTCCTCTCCTCACAATCATCTCCCCAGACAAGGACCTGGCCCTGAGCTTCTCCAGCCCGACCCTCACAGACACCCAGGAAATGTACAGAGATGAGGAGAACCTTCCAGAAGGGTCAGAATAATGGAGGCGTCCTCTTCAGGGGCATTGCCGGCAGAAGAGACATCACAGGCCGCACAGAGCTCCCCCATCAACTCACCTGCCCCTGGGAATCCTGGGAAATCTGAGGACAGTGAACACCATAGAGACTTCAGGGACCTGTATTTACCACACGGCAGGAAGTGAAGGACCTGCAATGATGTCACCACCATGTGATCAGTCACATGAGGGGGCGGGGTCAGCAGTGGAGGATGAAGGACCTGGGACATTGGTCACATGACATCATCACAGGTCCTTCACCCTCTGCTCCTCCCTCAGGTTTTTTCATTGCTTCTGATTGTGAAGGAAGCAGCATCTGGAGGATTTATGGCTCCTCCTTTCTCCATAAAGGCGCCTGCAGTGCTAGAACCTTCCAGTTCATCCAGTTTTCTCCTATTCTCATACACAGCGCTCCTTCTCCTGAATGACCCACCAAGGATGGACACAGACAGGAGTGAGATCAGCAGAAGAATATTAGACCTCACCTTGGAGATCCTCCACCTGGAGACCGAAGAGGTAACTTCTCTAGATTTATCATCTTTATTCATAGTTGCCAACTTTCGAAAATGAAAAAGCAGGAGACTTTAGTGGGCGGCGCGCGTAGCACGCCACGGCAAAAATTTGCATGGACACGGCCATCTTGTCGTTATGCCATGCCCCTTCAAAAAAGCCACACCCACTCCACCTAACTGCATAACGGCTTTGGAAGAAAGCCAGGTAGATGCCCTTATAGCCAGGTAGTAGCCCCCATAACCAGGTAGTGCCCCTTACAGGCCGGTAGAATGCCCCCTTGTAGCCAAGTAGATGCCCCCTCTGTAGCCAGGTAGAGCCAAATTTGTAGCCAGGTAGATGCCCCCCTTTGTTAGCCAGGTAGGTGCCCCCCCCCATTGTTAGCCAGGTAGGTGCCCCAAATGTTAGCCAGGTAGGTGCCCCCATTGTTAGCCAGGTAGGTGCTCCCATTGTCGGCCAGGTAGGTGCACCCACCTGTTTGCCACGTAGTGCCCCATCTGTTTGCCAGGTTGTGCCCCCATTGTTTGCCAGGTAGATGTCCCCTCTGTTGCCAGGTAGTGCCCCCTCTGTTGCCAGGTAGTGCCCCCATCTGTTAGCCAGGTAGTGCCCCATCTGTTAGCCAGGTAGTGCCAGATGTCCCCTCTGTTGCCAGGTAGTGCCCCCTCTGTTGCCAGGTAGTGCCCCCTCTGTTAGCCAGGTAGTTCCCCCCTGTTAGCCAGGTAGTGCCCCATCTGTTAGCCAGGTAGTGCCCCCATCTGTTAGCCAGGTAGTGCCCCCAACTGTTCGCCAGGTAGTGCCCCCATCTGTTAGCGAGGTAGTGCCCCGATCTGTTGCCAGGTAGTGTCCCCTCTTTTTGCCAGGTAGTGTCCCCTCTGTTGCCAGGTAGTGCCCCCTCTGTTGCCAGGTAGTGCCCCCGATCTGTTAGCCAGGTAGTGCCCCCCTTGTTGCCAGGTATTTGCCCCCTCTGTTGCCAGGTAGTACCCCCTCTGTTGCCAGGTAGTTGCCCTCTCTGTTAGCCAGGTAGAGCCCCTAAAGCTAATAAAAATTAAATAATAAAATCCACTTACCTTACCGGGCTCCTGCAGCGTGACCGCTCCCGACCGATCTCTTCAGCGGCGCAGGGGGAAGTGAGAGCAGCCGCGCGTCACTCCCCTGCAGCCCGCGCGTCACTTCCCCCTGCGCCTCTAAACCTGTATGTGCGGCGCACACACCGGCGCCGGACATACAGGGAGAGGAGGGAGGAGGGAGCGATCCTCCTGCCTCCTCCCCGCACAGTGAGACCGCGGGCGGGTGAGCGGCCGCTGCGGCCGTTTGCACCCGCCTGTAGGAGCGGTTCCCGCGGCGCAAGAGTAGCGCACCAGCGCTACTCTTGCGCCGCGGTACTTGAAAGGAGCCCCGCCGCCTGCAGGCGGCGGGAGGAATGCCAACTCCCCCGGGAGGGCGGGAGGGGACCCCAAATAGCGGGACCCCCCCGCCCAAAACGGGAGAGTTGGCCTGTATGTCTTTATTATGTAACAAGTCACTGACAGAAGAGAAAATCCATAATAGGAGGAATCCAGCGTCCTGTGTAAGAGCTTCAGGAGCTTCCAAGTGATGAAAACCTCAGCCCCCAGTATGGTCAGTTATGTATCATGGAACCAATGCAGCCATAGTAATGTTATAGGAGCAATGAGAATGGGGAGTCGCCCGTTATACAGAGGAGGAGCCAAGGGGATCAGATGGTCAGGTTCAGTCTGGAGAAGCCAAGGGGATCAGATGGTCGGGTTCAGTTTGGAGGAGCCAAGGGAATCAGATGGTCGGGTTCAGCCCCGAGGAGCCAAGGGAATCAGATGGTCGGATTCAGCCCGGAGGAGCCAAGGGAATCAGATGGTCGGGTTCAGCCCGGAGGAGCCAAGGGAATCAGATGGTCGGGTTCAGCCCGGAGGAGCCAAGGGAATCAGATGGTCGGGTTCAGCCCGGAGGAGCCAAGGGAATCAGATGGTCGGGTTCAGCCCGGAGGAGCCAGGGAATCAGATGGTGGGTTTCAGCCCGGAGGAGCCAAGGGAATCAGATGGTCGGGTTCAGCCCGGAGGAGCCAAGGGAATCAGATGGTCGGGTTCAGCCCATATGAGCCAAGGGAATCGGGTGGTCGGGTTCAGCCCGGAGGAGCCAAGGGAATCAGATGGTCGGGTTCAGCCGGAGGAGCCAAGGGAATCAGATGGTCGGGTTTCAGCCCCGAGGAGCCAAGGGAATCAGATGGTCGTGTTCAGCCCGGAGGAGCCAAGGGAATCGGATGGTCGTGTTCAGCCCGGAGGAGCCAAGGGAATCAGATGGTCGGGTTCAGCCCCGAGGAGCCAAGGGAATCAGATGGTCGGGTTCAGCCCCGAGGAGCCAAGGGAATCAGATGGTCGGGTTCAGCCCCGAGGAGCCAAGGGAATCAGATGGTCGGGTTCAGCCCCGAGGAGCCAAGGGAATCAGATGGTTGGGTTCAGCCCTGAGGAGCCAAGGGAATCAGATGGTTGGGTTCAGCCCTGAGGAGCCAAGGGAATCAGATGGTCGGGTTCAGCCCCGAGGAGCCAAGGGAATCAGATGGTCGGGTTCAGCCCCAGGAGCCAAGGGAATCAGATGGTCGGGTTCAGCCCCGAGGAGCCAAGGGAATCAGATGGTCGGGTTCAGCCCCGAGGAGCCAAGGGAATCGGATGGTCGGATTAAGCGCGGAGGAGCCAAGGGAATCAGATGGCCGGGTTCAGCCTGGAGGAGCCAAGGGAATCAGATGGTCGGGTTCAGCCCCGAGGAGCCAAGGGAATCGGATGGTCGGATTTAGCTCGGAGGAGCCAAGGGAATCAGATGGCCGGGTTCAGCCTGGAGGAGCCAAGGGAATTATATGGTCGGGTTCAGCCTGGAGGAGCCAAGGGAATCAGATGGTCGGGTTCAGCCCCGTGGAGCCAAGGGAATCAGATGGGAGGGTTCAGCCAGGAGGAGCCAAGGGAATCAGATGGTCGGGTTCAGCCCCGAGGAGCCAAGGGAATCAGATGGTCGGGTTCAGCCCGGAGGAGCCAAGGGAATCAGATAGTCGGGTTCAGCCCGGAGGAGCCAAGGGAATCAGGTGGTCGGGTCAGCCTGGAGTAGCCAAGGAAATCAGATGGTTGGGTTCAGCCTGGGGACTCGCATTTGTTTCCATTATTTTGACATCTACATAGAAGATCTCGGCTATAGGTGATCACTTGCTCTGTCTAGTTGCCTGTCTATTATCTTATTGTTAATATCAGAATAGGTATAAGTTTAGCCCAGGCAGGATTACAGTCACTAATTGTTGATATTCCAACCATAATTAAGATTTCCATCATGACCAGAATGTCTATTGTCCATATCTTTCTCCTCCTAAAACTAAATATGAAGAAAACTAATTTTATCATCTTTCCACCATCTCACTTTATCTCCCCTACTTCATCTATCACAGTCAGTAGCTCTACACTCTCATCGGTCCTGCAAGTCTACTGTATTGAGATAACCTTTCACTCCTTTCTATCCTTCAAGACACACATCCAAGATCTTACCCCTTTCTCTTATATTTCTCAATTCCTCTCAATCCTTAACTCTGATGCTACAAAAATGCTCATCCATGCTCGTCATCTTCTGTCCAGACTACTGCAACATCCTTCTTTGTGGCTTCCCATCTAACACTCTTGCTCTCTTTCCATCTATCCTCAACTCTGCTGTCCATCTGATCCACTTCTCTCCTCGCTTCTCCTCTTCCTCTCCCAATGCCTTCACTTGCTACACATTACCTAGTGATTTCAGTTCAAGTTACTAACCATGACCTACAAGGCTCTCCATGACCTCTCCCCTTCATACATCACTGCTTTAATCTCCAGATACTTCCTCTCACACAATCTCCGCTCCTTACAGAAACGTCTTCTCTGCTTCCCCCACACTCTGCTTCTGTGCTTCCCCCACACTCCTGAAACTTATTACCCCACTATATCTGACTCTCATCCATCCTCATTAGTTTCACAAGCAACCTGAAAAACCATCTTTTTTGATTAGCTGATAATTTACAGTAACCCTGCTGCCATTACACCACTCTACTTCACCTCATCTTCTGTATCTTTTCACCTCCCTTGTAATTCATGTCATTTCGTGTTGTCATATTACTTTGTTTAGATTTATGTTATGTATGTAAACCCCCTTGTGCCTTGGAATTCAGGTCACTTTAAAATAAACAAAAATGAGAATAACTTTGCCCCTTTTCCTGCTTTCTCCAAAGCAATACAGTTCTTTGGGTCTCTCCTCTTAAGCTTTAGACTTATATTTTTGTTGCTGGTGTCCAAAAATGACCCCTGTATTCCACATCTGGGGCCACTACAGATCTATACATCAGGCTCACTATCTCCTCCTTTCTACTGAGGAATAGAAAAAAAGAGAGAGAAAGCGCTCACTAGCACAAGTACTGCAACTTGGATATAGCAGTTAGTATATAATCTCCTATACACTAACCTTAAAGGGATGAACTAAATCTTTAGTTTTCCATATAAATGGACAGAATGAACAGTTGCCACAGGGATATGAGCCTACCACCGGAGACTGTAACCATGTTTTTTTGCCATCCCTCAAAATGACTATGCACAAATTCATCCCTAAGATTTGGCGTAAGCCCGCCATGGAGGTGGTGAACTTGTCTGAGGATTGTTAGTTATGGGTGTATGGTGGCAGCTTTAGCAGCACATATTATTAGTGTCTGTTCAGGAGAGTGGAAGGGGGAGTGGGTTTTGTGGATTCTCTGATGGCTAATTGGTGAACACCTGAAGAGGGGGTGTACCTAACACGATATAAGAGGAAGTGAGCTTAGACCACATGGGACCGAACCTCTAACCCATGATGAAGCCAGGTTAGCTGGTTAAACATGTTGGGGAGGTCAGGCATGACGTTTTAAATTCTGGTTTCTCACCTCTGTCTACAAGTGCCACCCACTGCAGAGGGTGTCACAAGGAGGCCTTATCTGTCCTGTGTCCATTAGATTAGGGACAATTGCCCAAGTAGGAGGCTTGGGATCCCTTACTGGAGTTAATAATTTGCTGTATATATAAGGCTTTTCTGTTGGTAGGTGGGGTTCCACCAGACATGATAATGGAAAAGGAGCTATTCCTTCCTTCAGAAATGGAAAGGGTTAAATGTTGAGGTTAGAAATCAGGTTTTTAAATAGTGTTTATAGAGGTTAAGAATTATACATAATAAAAGTTACGTTTTAGTGTTTTATAGATAAAGAACTGATAGTTTAAGTTTGCCTATGGCAAAATAGTAAATATAGTGTTTGAGGGAATAGCACATCCCCCCCATCTCTGTCTGAGTCCACAAGTCACTGTGTCGTTCCTCTCCCTATGCAGTCTTATTTTGTAAGAGCTGTTTGTTTACATACCTGCATTTAGTCTAGACAGTCTTCTATGAACTCAGAGCACTGATCTCTTCTCCTCTCACAGCTGGAGGTTTGTTACAGTTGAATCCAGTCTTCTTATGAACTCATGGAGAGCCGCACAGATCTGTCTGCCTTCTATGTTTACATGCAGGATTGTTTTCTGATTGTAGAAGCAGCTGCAGTTACTGTGGAGCAGCTGGCTGTGCAAAGTGAAATGTTGCTGGCCCCTTATTCTGAGTGAGAAAGGCAGGAATACACGCTCCCGTGAATACGATCGGGGGCCAGACAGAATGTAAATGAATAGAGCCGGCAGCCAATGAATTGAAAGGAAGTGGAATCCGACCGACACTGGGGAACAGTGTTTACAGAAAATGAAGATAAGGGATACTGTGAAAACAAGACAGCTCTGCAACTGACATCCAATTGCAAAGTTGCTTGTTTTCACTGCCCCCTTATTCTGAGGAGCTTTTAATGTAATGATACAACCCTTTTACTGAGTTGTGCGGGAAGAGGCACAACTCTCAGAAGAGCCTTCAGTTAATTAAAGAACTGACGGTGGCGAGGAACGCTGCTGTCTGGTTGTAATGCCCTGGAGCCGTCATGGAGCCAGGTACATAGATATGCAGGTAATGGACTTTCCAATGAATTCCCGCTGGATTCCCGTGGTTCAACAACCCAAATGACTGCACTGAACCTCTTATTCTGTTATCAGGATTTTATTTCTTGAAAAGGAAACCGCGTTTCGTATGCTGAAGCACAGTCAGCTCCATTCCATGAATGAGAGACAACCTAGTTTATATGCACAAAGTAACCACCACCCGGTCTGCACCTGGTAATAATCACCCGGTCTGCACCTGGCTACAGCGTTTGCACGTGTCAAATCAACACATGTATTCCAAATGCTATAATAACAAGAGCTTGCTACATAGAAACCGTTTTAAAATCATTCAAAACAATTGTTACACATAGAATAAATTGTTATACATAAAAGAAAGGTGTAAATAAAAGCTAAAGAACACTTAGTATAATTAATCTGTCCCATCATATTTTTTTGTGGCCACTGGGGTCCTTCAGGGAATATTATGTCCCTGCAGTAAATTTTACTATCCACTATGAGGGCCAGGGGAATATTATGTCAAATTATAAATTTTACTATCCACTAGGGGTCCTCAGGGAATATTATGTCATGTAGTACATTTTACTATCCACGAGGGGTCCTTAGGGAATATTATGTCATGTAGTAATGCTATAATAACAAGAGCTTGCTACATAGAAACCGTTTTAAAATCATTCAAAACAATTGTTACACATAGAATAAATTGTTATACATAAAAGAAAGGTGTAAATAAAAGCTAAGAACACTTAGTATAATTAATCTGTCCCATCATATTTTTTTGTGGCCACTGGGGTCCTCAGGGAATATTATGTCATGCAGTAAATTTTACTATCCACTATGAGTCCTCAGGGAATATTATGTCATGTAGTAAATTTTACTATCCACTAGGGGTCCTCAGGGAATATTATGTCATGTAGTACATTTTACTATCCACTAGGGGTCCTCAGGGAATATTATGTCATGTAGTAAATTTCATTATCCACTAGGGGTCCTCAGGGAATATTATGTCATGTAGTACATTTTACTATCCACTAGGGGTCCTCAGGGAATATTATGTCATGCAGTAAATTTTACTATCCACTAGGGGTCCTCAGGGAATATTATGTCATGCAGTACATTTTACTATCCACTAGGGGTCCTCAGGGAATATTATGTCATGTTTGTACATTTTTACTATCCACTAGGGGTCCTCAGGGAATATTATGTCATGTAGTACATTTTTCTATCCACTAGGGGTCCTCAGGGAATATTATGTCATGTAGTACATTTTATTATCCACTAGGGGTCCTCAGGGAATATTATGTCATGTAGTACATTTTACTATCCACTAGGGGTCCTCAGGGAATATTATGTTATGCAGTGAATTTTACTATCCACTAGGGGTCCTCAGGGAATATTATGTCATGCAGTACATTTTACTATCCACTAGGGGTCCTCAGGGAATATTATGTCATGTAGTACATTTTACTATCCACTAGGGGTCCTCAGGGAATATTATGTTATGCAGTGAATTTTACTATCCACCAGAGCAGGGGTCCTCAACCGCCATTCCGCGGAGCGCCGCACCTGCAGCGATGAGCGACGCAGGGAGTGTGATGAGCAGTGACGTCACACCCCCCGCACCGCTCGCTGCTGTCCGCTGCCGGGGAGGAGGAGCTCGGCCGAGGATCCGGGAAATGTAAGTGACTTTTTTTTTATTAATTTCCCTGCCGGCTACTGGGGCACTTATTTGTATCATCACTACTGGGGGAAGTTATGGGTATCATCACTACTGGGGGAAGTTATGGGTATCATCACTACTGGGGGCAGCTATGTATCATCACTTCTGGGGGCAGCTATGTGTATCATCACTACTGGGGGCAGCTATGTATCATCACTACTGGGGGCAGTTATGTATCATAGGGGGAAACATCAACTTGGGGGCAGTTTTGGTGTATCATCACATACTTGGAAAGGGGGCAGTTATGTGTACATCACTACTGGGGGCAGCTATGTTTACATCACACTGGGGCAGTATTGTATCATCACTACTGGGGGCAGTTTATGTGTACATCACACTGGGGCATTATGTGTAGCATCACTACGGGGGGCACTTCTGTGTAGCATCACTACTGGGGCAGCTATGTGTATCATCACTACTGGGGGCACTTATGTGTATCATCACTACTGGGGGCAGTTATGTGTAGCATCACTACTGGGGGCAGTTATCACTACTGGGGGCACTTATGTGTAGCATCACTACTGGGGGCACTTATGTGTAGCATCACTACTGGGGGCCAGCTATGACTACTGGGGGCCAGCTATGACTACTGGGGGCCAGCTAGCTAACCCTACTGGGGGCCAGCTAGCTATCCCTACTGGGGGCCAGCTAGCTATCCCTACTGGGGGGCAGCTAGCTATCCTACTGGGGACAGCTAGCTATCCCTACTGGGGGACAGCTAGCTATCCCTACTGGGGGACAGCTAGCTATCCCTACTGGGGGACAGCTAGCTATCCCTACTGGGGGACAGCTATCCCTACTGGGGGACAGCTAGTTATCACTACTGGGGGCCAGCTAGTTATCACTACTGGGGGCCAGCTAGTTATCACTACTGGGGGCCAGCTAGTTATCACTACTGGGGGCAGCTAGCTATCACTACTGGGGGCCAGCTAGCTATCTCTACTGGGGCCAGCGAGCTTTCCCTCCTGGGGGCCTGCTTGCTATCCCTTCGGTGGGACAGCTAGCTATCCCTACTGGGGGCCAGCTCGCTATCCCTACTGGGGGCCAGCTAGCTATCCCTACTGGGGGTCCGCTAGATATCACTACTGTGGTCCTGCGATGTATCTCTACTGGGCGACAGCTATCACTACTGGGGGCCAGCTAGCTATCACTACTGGGGGCCAGCTAGTTATCACTACTGGGGGCCAGCTATCTATCACTACTGCCGGCCAGCTATCACTACTGGGGGCCAGCTAGCTATCACTACTGGGGGCCAGCTAGCTATCACTACTGGGGGCCAGCTAGCTATCACTACTGGGGGGTAGCTAGCTATCCCTACTGGGGGCCAGCTAGCTATCCCTACTGGGGGCCAGCTAGCTATCCCTACTGGGGGCCAGCTAGCTATCCCTACTGGGGGCCAGCTAGCTATCCCTACTGGGGGCCAGCTTCTATCCTACTGGGGTCCAGCTATATCCCTACTTTTGGGGGCCACTAGCTATCACTACTGGGGCAGCTACGTTCAACTATCACACTGGGGGCAGCAAGTATCCACTACTGGGGCAGCTACGTGAAACTATCACTACTGGGGGCAGCTACGTGTCACTATCACTACTGGGGCAGCTACGTATTACTATCACTACTGGGGGGCAGCTATGTATCACTACTGGGGCAGCTACGTATCACTATCACTACTGGGGCAGCTAAGTATCACTATCACTACTGGGGCGCTATGTATAACTATCAAATACTGGGGGCAGCTATGTATCACTATCACTACTGGGGCAGCTATGTATCACAAACACTACTGGGGGCAGCATGTAAACACTATCACTACTGGGGGCAGCTATGTATTATTACTACAGGGGGCAGCTATGTATTAAATTTCACAACACTTACTGGGGCAGCTATGTTTTAAATCCCCAATTTATTCCACTACTGGGGGCAGCTATGTATCACTATCACTACTGGGGGCAGCTAGGTGTCACTCACTACTGGGGCAGCTATGTATCACTATCACTACTGGGGGGCAGCTATGTATCACTATCACTACTGGGGGCAGCTATGTATCACTATCACTACTGGGGGCAGCTATGTTTCATTATCACTACTGGGGCAGCTATCTATGTATCACTATCACTACTGGGGCAGCTATGTATCACTATCACTACTGGGGCAGCTATGTATCATCACTACTGGGGCAGCTATCTATCACTACTGGGGGCAGCTATCTATCACTAAACACTACGGGGCAGCATGTTTCATTATCACTACTGGGGGCAGCTAATCAACACTATCACTTTTCTGGGGCAGCTATATTTCATTATCACTACTGGGAAGCTATTGTTTCATTATCCCCTACTGGGGGATATATTTATTATTACAGGGGCAATATCTCAATAATGAACAGAGCTGATTACATAAAGTATATTATATACATTATAATGCCTGACCCCAGAGGCTTATCAATATTACTTGCAGACTGATTATCAGCTCTGTGGGTCAGCATTATTAATATAATAGTGACCCACAGAGCTGATATTCAGTCTGCGGTTATAAAATACTGGTTACCCCATACTATACCCCTAAATGACACAGTATACACTTTATTGGGGTTTTTTTGTGTGTGTGATTCTAAACATCCAACACCCTCCATAACCCCGCCCCCAATAACCCCGCCCCCCACGGGGCCGTGGAAAAATTGTAGTGCATCAAACCGGTCCCTGGTAGAAAAAAGGTTGGGGACCGCTGCACTAGAGGTCCTCAGGGAATATTATGTCATGTAGTAAATTTTACTATCCACTAGAGGTCCTCAGGGAATATTATGTCATGTATTACATTTTACTATCCACTAGAGGTCCTCAGGGAATATTATGTCATATAGTAAATTTTACTATCCACTAGAGGTCCTCAGGGAATATTATGTCATGTAGTAAATTTTACTATCCACTAGGGGTCCTCAGGGAATATTATGTCATGTAGTAAATTTTACTATCCACTAGAGGTCCTCAGAAAATGGTGTATCTAGCCTTTTTTGTTTGTTTCTATGTAGAAAGCTCTTGTTTTTATACCATTTGTAAAACATGTGTTGATTGACATGTGCAAACGCTGTAGCCAGGTGCAGACCGGGTGATTATTACCAGGTGCAGACCGGGCGGTGGTTACTTTGTGCATATAAACTAGGTCGTCTCTCAGTCATGATATGGAGCTGACTGTGCTTCAGCATACGAAACGCTATTTCCTCTTCAAGAAATAAAATCCAAATAACAGAATACGAGGCTCAGTGCAGCCATTTGTGATTTTGAACTATGGGAATCTAGCTGTAATTCATTGGATATTCCATTACCTGCATATCTACTGAGGAAAGAATACCGAGGTCACATCTTCATTAACAAATAGATATAAAAAAAATAGAAATGGTTTAAGGACAAACCATAAAATGGTGGAAGGTTGTTGTCTCAATCACAACTTCAGATTTATTGTGTTACTAAACTGAAGATGAGGTAGTCGAGTGGATTCGAACAGGCAGACACATAGGGTGTATCTATCAATATAATGATTAAACGTTATCACCAGTGGGTTACACTTTATGTAGGTTACTTATAAGCACAGAACTTCCTGCATCATGGATGTGGTCTCAGTAGGTCATTTCCCTGATGATGTTTCCTGGCAGATTGTCCGGTCATGTACACTGGATGTTCAGCCACAAACATAGGAGAGCATCTACGGCAAAGATAACCTATAGTACAAAATCTACTGGGATCTTAGTACTTAGTGATAAACAAGACTTGCCGACCATAAGCATTTCTCCTACAAGGTCTTCAGCTTTACACTTCTCTGCCAGAGGAAGTTATCACATAGTTGCCAACTTTTGAAAATGGAAAAGTAGGAGATTAAAGAGGGCGGCGCGCTAAGCGCGCTGCGGCAAAAATTAGCATGGACAAGCCCATCTTTTTGGTGTGACACGCCCCTTCAAAAAGCCACACCCACTCCGCCTAAAATAATGGGGTTTGGGGAAAAAAGCCCGGGGAGATGCCCTTATAGCCAGTAGTAGCCCCCCAAACCCGGTTGCCCCTTTCAGGGGGGTAGTTTCCCCTTTAGAAGCCAGGTAAATTGCCCCCTTTTTTGCCCGGGAGTTTTGCCCCCCCCTTTTTTAGTCAGGGGCCCCCTTTAGAAGCCAGTTAGGGAGTTCCCCCTTTATAGCCAGGGGTAGTTGCCCCCTTAAACCCGGGGTTTCCCCCTTTTGGGGCCAGGTAGGGGGCCCCCTTTGAAGCCCGGTAGTTGCCCCCCTTTAGAAGCCAGTAGGTAGTTGCCCCCTTTTTAAGCCGGGAGGTATTGCCCCCTTTAGAAGCCCGGTAGGTATTTCCCCCCCTTTTGTAGCCAGGGAGGGATTGCCCCCCCCTTTGTAGCCGGTATGCCCCCTTTTGTAGCCCGGTAAGTAGTTGCCCCCTTTGGGAACCAGGGAGGGATTTTCCCCCCTTTTGAAACCAGGGAGTCCCCCTTTAGAAGCCCGGTAGGTAGTTGCCCCCTTTAGTACCAGGTAGTGCCCCCTTTAATAGCCATTGTAATTTGCCCCCTTTAGAAGCCCTAGGTAATTTCCCCCTTTATAACCAGGGAGGTAGTTGCCCCCCCTTTTGTAGCCAGGGAGGTAGTTTTCCCCCTTTAGAAGCCAGTAGGTAGTTGCCCCCTTTGAAGCCGGTAGGTAGTTGCCCCCTTTAGTAGCCAGGTAGGTATTTCCCCTTTTGTACCCGGGGTAGTTGCCCCCCTTTTGTAGCCAGGGAGGCCCCCTTTTTAGCCCGGTAAGTGTTTTCCCCCTTTTAAAACCCGGTAGTTATTTCCCCCTTTAGAAGCCAGATGCCCCCCTTTTTAAGCCAGGTAGTGCCCCCCTTTAATAGCCAGTAGGTAATTGCCCCCCTTGAAACCAGGTAGGTAATTGGCCCCCCCCTTTGTAAACCCGGTAGGAGTTTCCCCCTTTAAACCCGGTAGGTAGTTCCCCCTTTAGTAGCCAGGTAGGTAGTTTCCCCCTTTAGTAGCCAGATAGGTAGTTTCCCCCTTTAGTAGCCAGGTAGGTAGTTGCCCCCCTTAGTAGCCAGGTAGTGCCCCCTTTAGTAGCCAGGTAAGTAGTTGCCCCCTTTAGAAGCCAGGTAGGTAGTTGCCCCCTTTAGAAGCCAGGTAGTGCCCCCTTTAGAAGCCAGGTAGGTAGTTGCCCCCATTAGTAGCCAGGTAGTGCCCCCTTTAGTAGCCAGGTAGGTAGTTGCACCCTTTAGTAACCAGGTAGGTAATTGCCCCCTTTAGAAGCCAGGTAGGTAATTGCCCCCTTTAGTACCCAGGTAGGTAGTTGCCCCCTTTAGTAGCCAGGTAGGTAGTTGCCCCCTTTAGTAACCAGTTAGGTAGTTGCCCCCTTTAGAAGCCAGGTCGGTAGTTGCCCACTTTAGTAACCAGGTAGGTAGTTGCCCCCTTTAGAAGCCAGGTAGGTAGAGCCCCCCTTGTAGCTAATAAAATAATAAAATCCACTTACCTCACCAGGCTCCTGCAGCTCCGGACATCTCCGATCTCCTCAGTGACGCAGGGAAGTGATTTGAAAGAGAGGTGCGCCACTCCCCCTGCGCCACTGACCTGTATGTACGGCGCACACTGGCGCTGTACATACAGCGGGAGGAGGGAGCGATCCCTCCTGCCTCCACCCTGCACAGCGAGACTCTGGACAATTAGCGCACCAGCGTTACTCTTGCGCCGCGGTAATTTAAAGACCCCCCGCCGGGGGGGGGGGGGGGGGGGGACACCAATTAGCGGGACCCCCCCCCCCCCCCCCGCCAAAAGCGGAGATTTTGGCATGTATAAAATTATCAGGGGAAGTCACCAGCTCAGAAGTCCACACGGGGTCCCCGGACGTCTCTCATGCAGGAATAATATTAGTTCTAGTCACTAGATTTCTGGAGACGGTCACTGATTCCAGGGATTCTCTTCATACACAGGATTACACAGTAGTGAAGAAGACGTCAGGGGACTGTGTGGCCCCCAGCAGCTGTCCCTGTGTGTCAGAAGGATGGAGCCGGGGCCCCATCATAGAGCCTCCCCCGCACTCACTGATACATGAGAGGGACAATAAGCAGAAGATCCTAGAACTAACCAACAAGATGGCGGAGCTGCTGACTGGAGAGGTGACACTGCTGCTGGGAATGCTGGGACATTATACAGTAACACCACTGGAGGGGTCTGGGTGATGACCGTATCATTTATCTATCAGGTTCCTATAAGGTGTCAGGAGGTCGCTGTCTATTTCTCCATGGAGGAGTGGGAGTATTTAGAAGGACACAAGGATCTGTACAAGGACGTCATGATGGAGGATCTGGAGGATCACCAGCCTCTTATGTCACAAGGTAAGGAGATAGAGCTGGTTTATCTCGCCTATTACTTTGGGTGCAGGACGGCACTGGCGGCCATGTTGGAGATTTAAAGGGAATTTGTCATCAGAAATAACCTATTGTTTATATTGTGTTTTATTCTGATAAATCCTGAGCTCCTGCAGGTCTCACTGTGGTCACTAATCCTAATAATACACATAACAATATCAGCAGCACACTATATTCGAATACATGAAAAAAAACATTCCTGCTTTTTTTTAAAAAAAAAAAAAGTTTTTTGAGGTTCTTAGTTCACACTTTTGATCAAAACTGCTTTTTTTTTTTTTTTTAAACATATTGTTATATATTTTCAATAGTATAAAAGAACAAGCGTAATACAGATAAAGGTATATGCTCATATTCCATGTCACAAGATAATATTTTAGGGTAACATTTCAATACCTAACATGACTGATAACGACATTCGCATCTCAGATTCACAGAGCTCTGGTAGACCTTCTCAATATCTGAAAGCATGCTACTTATCATACATAGGTGAAAAATTCAACGGGATGTGCGAGCAGTACATAACGACTTTTTAGTCCCTGCGGACTGACACAAGCATCAAATCATAAGAAAAAAATCAATATCTTAACCAAAACAGAATCACAACATAAATACATAACCTTTCCGCCAGAGGTTTTGTATTAGTGCTAAAAGTAAGACATATATTGGTCAAACAGATCCAGTCTGTCTGGTATATATAGATGGCCTATCTTTGTGGTTCCCCAGGGCCGTCCAGGATGTGAATCCCACTACTAGGCGTGGAGTACTAAATTTTAAGTACCCCCAATGTATTGGTCAATTCTCCTTCCAGATACCATTTGGGGTTACAAGTGATCTAATAATCAAAACTGCTTAAGCCCACGTTCGACTTCAATGAGACCTCAATGCAGGTGAGTCCTACACTACGCCAAAGTAACAACATAGAAATGTTATAAACTGAGAAGAGAGGCTCACCCTTGGTAGAATGGCAGAATTCGTTGATCTTTTCCTTTATGCTTCAAGTCCTTGCAGCTGCACGGATCTCTGTCCCGACCGCCGGACAGCTGAACACGTTCAATGATCCAAATGAATGGAATAAACCGATCCAGCATCAGCAAAAACGGACAAAATTTATTAATGGACACTAGTACAGCATAGTACAGGGGGTGAAAAAATAGCTACCCGGTAGTAGATCAAAAACATCTTTTATAAAAATGTTAATATATTACGTCAAGACTCCATCCTAGCCCAGGTTTTAGATCGTTATGCATTCCTAAAAGAAACACAACAATAGGAAATGATGTATCTGATAAGGTGGTCTTCCAAGGGGACCTTCAGGTATATTGGATGGTTGCCAGATTTGGTTGGATGACCCGGGTCGTGACGCAATTGACACAGAAGACAGAGTTCTCTGAGACCAAATGCATAATTTATTAGTCAAAGCATCCTGTATTTATACACCGTTTATAGAGGGCGTTCCTTTGATTTACATAAGCATGACATCAGATTTAAGGACACATCACTTGATTTAGGTACAAAGTTAGTCCGGAAGCATGGCCTTATTAGGAATTAATGGAGGTCAGCATGTTCTTATTCTTTTATCGAAACTAACAGTTATTAGGTTTTTATTGAAGGTAGCATTTTATTACTTCACTGATTAGTTGTTCATTGAGGTATCATGTATTAGCTTTTATTGTTCTGTTTGTCACACCAAAGTTCACTAGCAATCTGTGATTAAAACAGATTAGTAGGGTACAAGTCAGCATAAACTTAAAAGGGAAAAGTACCAGAGAATTAACTCCTTAACTCTAGAAGATACATTTTTAATTTCATCCTTAACATATCCAAAAGTGAATATAAATAAAAAAAAAAACAAAAAGATACATGGTTGAATCTAAAGGGATTCTTTCCCTGCGCAGATAAAAATGTAATATGTGTAAATACACTAAAAAAACGGATACATTTGAAGGGACTTTGAAAAAGGATAAAAGTTACAAAATAAAAAATGTCATTAATTGTAACAGTCATCACGTAATATATGCCATTCATTGTTCAGATTGCAATAAAACATATATAGGAAGCAATAAAAGAAAGTTAAAAAAACAGAATTTACGAACATCTAGCAGGTATTAGAAACAATTTGGTTAATCGATCAGGAGCTGTGAAACATTTCCTACAAAACCATTCAGGATCCATGGAAAGCCTCCAAATATGGGGCATAGAACGAGGGGAATGCCCCAAAAGAGGAGGAAATTGGACACAAATGGTCCGTCTAAGAGAAGCTTTCTGGATCCTAGAGCTAGGTACAAGAATACCAGAAGGCTTAAATTCACGTAACGAATTATTATATATATACTGACAAAATCAGGTCAAATCAATATCCAGGTAGAGATTAAATAATGATTAAGATAAAGAAGATCAGGATCCCATAGTTTTTAATCGTTTTAATAGTAAGGTATTTCTTAAAACACATATACCTATGTAGCGGCAAGCGGGAAGTGACGTTACGGAGCTTAGATCACACCCCCCTCCTACACACAGGAACGCTATGAGCACTATATAAGGTAGAGTGTTTATGTTTTATATTATGCCGTGAACAAGGGCAATATCACACGCCCGAAACGCGTAGGCTACTACCGGGTAGCTATTTTTTCACCCCCTGTACTATGCTGTACAAGTGTCTATTAATAAATTTTGTCCGTTTTTGCTAATGCTGGATCGGTTTATTCCATTCATTTGGATCATTGAACGGGTCCTACACCACGTTACACTTGAAAATGTACAGTTTAAACACACTGGAAAATCCAGCACTGGCAAACGAACAAAGTGGCTTTATCGTGCAATAGTAGCAGTGAAACACATAATGTGTGTGCACGGGCAACGCGTTTCCAACCTCTTGCAGGTTCTTCTTCACGGCCCCTCCCCCTCACACACCTGGGCTTCCTTAAAAACCAATTTTAACTTAGAGAGGCACATTGGATTTTATATCTTAATACTCGCACACCAATAGGTTTAAATTATAAACATGATTTTATGTACATATATAAATAGATCGTGGATACTTTTGTAACATTTCTTTAGAACTGGGTGTGCAAGAAGATCAGTTCTGTCGATAGGCTCTGTTTGTACTGAAATGTGAGTGGTTTGACGGCACCCCAGGTGTGTGAGGGGGAGGGGCTGTGAAGAAGAACCTGCAAGAGGTTGGAAACGCGTTGCCCGTGCAGACACATTATGTGTTTCACTGCTACTATTGCACAATAAAGCCACTTTGTTCGTTTGCCAACGCTGGATTTTCCAGTTTGTTTAAACTGTACATTTTCAAGTCTATTTACCAGCTGATGACGGGCAGTGTTTATCCGTGCGCGGCAGACTGAACACAGGAGACGGAAGTGAAGCAGACCTGCAGTATTACTGCATTATACCTATCACAGCACTCACACAGGATCCGGAAGAGGGAACAGTGCAACGCAAGCCGAGGATACGGCAGAAGAAGCACACAGCTGGCTGGGGATCCTGAAAGATGGATGCAAGTGGACCCGGCAAGGCTACACTACCTGGAGAGTCCAATATCAGGAACTCCCAGCGCTCCTAGGATCAGGTATGGCTGTTAAAGCTGAAATACATCTTTTTATAGGTATGTGAAACATACTTACCTTTATTTTTAGAAGTCCTGCGACTGGGTGAACGGAGTTAAATCAGCCTCCAGTATATTTTCCTACACTACGTTAAACTAACGTTATATTTCTCTGTGGCCTGTCCAGACCTACCTTTCACAGGCTTTTAAATCAGTGCAGTGTATTCAGTAGCTGTTGCCTTCACATTCCGAAAGGAAGGTCTGGAACGGCCACAGAGAAATCTAACGTTAGTGTAACATAGTGTAGGACCCGCCTGCATTTGAGGTCTCGTTGACGTCGAAGGTGGGCTTAAGCAGTATTGATCAAAATTGTGAACTAAGAACCTCAAAAACTTTCATGTTTTTTTTAAAGCAGGAATGGTTTTTTTTTTTTTTCATGTATTCTAATCTTGTGTGCTGCTGATATTGTTATGTGTATTTAGATTACAGCCACGACAGCGTGCACCCATGTTTACTTTTTTTAAGAGGTTTTTTGGATGTGCTTAACCAAATATTGTTTTTTAATCCTAATAATAGGCTGACACTTCCTCTTCTTTAGAGAAGTCTCCTCATTATCATCACAGATGGATTACAATGGAAGGTGACACCAATGTGTAGATAACACGGCTTATCACCATTCACAATAGGAGATGGTCACAGCGCCCCTCCCCACACAATGACTTCTTCCCAGGTCATAGAACCTCAAACACTCTCACATAGAAGTCAATGAGCCCACTCCTGTGCACAGGCTCCTATGTCCAAGATTAAATCATATCTCTGATAAAAGCAGCTTATATACAGTGACTGCCTTCTATAATTATATACAGAAAATAGAATTAAAATCTCTCTGATCATATAAAACAGTTGAGAAGAGAAGAATCTGCATCATTATCTGCTTTTCTTCAGTTAAAATTCTTGTTGACACATTTAGTTTTAAGGGGTTTTCCATAGATTTATATTGATTTCCACTGTCGGATACAGAACATAACAATTGTTCATTTAGAAATAGAACCCTCCCGTTTCCGGATATTGAGGTTACATAATATCGACCCTTTGCTGTTCTCCTCATTCTGTCTCAGGATCTCCATCTACTGTGCCCAGTGCTGACTCACCAGATCTGGGAGGTGGAGCCAACCTTGCTGGGGAGCGGAGTCTAAAGAGCCCCTTTTTTTTCACCTTTTAACTCTCACACAAGGATCTTGACTTTGCTTTACCCCCATCGCAATGTTGCCACCCATGGTTACAGCTTATGTGAACATACAGGTTGTAACATATGTTACATACATGATATAGACTGTCCTGCCCCCACTTCAGGTACCCCCGGGGTCTATGTGGAGCTCGACAGACAACTAAACGCCTTCCTACTTGTCAATAATTACGACCGTGTTTGAAGTCTGTA
Organism: Phyllomedusa bahiana; assembly: GCA_025379985.1. Classification (NCBI taxonomy): domain Eukaryota; kingdom Metazoa; phylum Chordata; class Amphibia; order Anura; family Hylidae; genus Phyllomedusa; species Phyllomedusa bahiana. Next base: position 182,470 of record JAODAL010002975.1, read on the forward strand.
GTTTTATTAACAGGACGTAGGATTAGGGTTAAACTGATGGACAAACAAAAAATGTACATTAGAATACACATAGGCTGTTTGTAACAAACATAAAAACGGGGGCGTGGCTAGGCAATGGATGTGTGAGGACGTGCCTTTCTGAGCTCCTCACTCCCTGCTGCTTATTCCGGCATATCTGCATTTAAAAGATGGGGAAATCTGGCCGAGGAGCGAGGGCCAAGAATCAGCCACCTACCAGCTCTGCTCAGGGGGACATTGAGTCATTTTTCCCCCCTCTCAAGCCGGCTACTTCACTCCCTGCCCTCGGCGCTGGGTCCACCCAAGATGGCCGCCGCCGCATGGGATCGCCGCCGAAGCTACGGGACGGGCATCTCCCTGCAAGAGGGGCACATTCCTCCCCACCTTCACCGTTCCACAGAGGGACTCGGCGGCAGCACCCCGGGTCTCCTCTTACCTGCTCCGGCATTCAGCTCCGCTCTCCAGCCTCGCTCTGCGGCGCTCGGGGTCCCCTGGAGGAAAAGACGCTGCTTCAGTGGACGGGGGGGGGGGGGGGGGGGGAGCCCCGGATGCGCCTGTTCA